>PVLA01004575.1:0-171761 GCA_004027455.1 Hydrochoerus hydrochaeris | reverse complement strand
AAAAAGCAAAACAGAAAAAAAGGGTAGCAAGAATACAGAATTCTAAAAGAAAAAAAGAGAGAAAAAAACCACTAAGATATCAATAGTTGATAAATTACTTATTGTCATCTTAGATATAGTTGTTCCAGTTACAAAATTAAAGGATACATAGTAAATATTCAGTCAGACTGCAAAAAGTTCTGCTCAAAGATCCCACAAAGATTCAGCAATATGTTCATCTATTTTACACACTCAAACATACATGCAGTTATATCCCTTAGAGCACTTTCTTTCCCTCTCTTTTTTAGAATAGCAATTATACATTTTGGGTTTTATTACTCATATAGTTCTTATTACTTTTTACACTAGAGACACAATGTGGTATTTACAAATATGATTATTTATTTCACTAATGAGGATAGTCTCAGGTTGTCTCCATTTACCTAGGAAGGCCTCAAGATCATCCTTTTTTATAGCTGAGTAGTATTCCATTGTATAAAAAATGCCACATCTTTTTCATCCACTCTGCAGTAGATGGGCATCTTGGTTGTCTCCAAGATTTAGCTATCACAAATTGAGCTGCTATGAACACAGGTGTACATATATCACTGTGATATGAACATTTCAGTTCTTCTGGGAAAATACCCAGGAGGGGAATAGCTGGATTGAATGGGGCTTCCAATCCTAGTCTTCTGAGAATTCTCTATATGGATTTCCATAAGGGTTGCACCAGTCTACATTCCCACCAACAGTGGAGCAGTGTTCCCTTTTCCCGGCAGCCTCGCCAACATTTGTTATCAGTTGATTTCTTGATGGCTGCAATACTTTCCAGAGTGAGGTGAAATCTCAGTGTTGTTTTAATTTGCATTTCTCGAATGACCAGTGATGGTGAACATTTCTTCATGTATTTATTTGCCATTTGCATATCTTTCTCTGAGAACTGTGTGTTCATCTCAGATGCCCAGTTTTGGAGAGGGTCTTTGAATTTGGGGAGCTTGATGTTTTTCAATTCTTTATATGTTCTTAATATAACTCCTTTGAGGGGTTGCTGGCTAAAATTCTTTCCCACTCTATGGGTTTTCTTTTTCACTCTGTTGGTGATTTCCTTTGAAGTGCAGAAACTTTTCAATAATATGAGATCCCAGTTGTTGATTCTTTGAAGTGTTTCCCATGCAGTTTGCATTTTGTTCATGAATTCTCTGCCTACCCCTATGTCTCCAAGACTTCTACCTACCTTGTCTTCCAGTAGATTTAGTGTTTCTGTTTTAATATTTAGGTTTTTGATCCATTTAGACTTTAGTTTTGTATATGGTGATAGGCATGTATCTAGTTTCAGTCTTCCACATGTGGAGAGCAAATTTTTCCAACACCATTTATTAAAGAGACTATCCTTCTTCCAGTGGACATATGTAGCCCCTTTGTCAAATAGCAGGTGGCTGAGTTTCGTTGTAGTTGTGTTTGCATCTTCTAATCTGTTCCTTTGATCCTCAGGTCTACTTCTTTGCCAGTACCATGCTGATTTTATCACTGTGGCTTTGTAGTATAGATTCAAGTCAGGAATTAAGATGCTGCCTGCCTTTCCTTTGTTGCCCAGAATTGCCTTTGCTATTCTAGTTTTCTTCTGTTTCCAAATGAATGTTAGGAATGTTTTCTCTATATCTATGAGGTACATTAACGTTATTTTGATTAGAATTGCATTAAATCTGTATAACAGTTTTTGGAGTATGGCCATTTTCACAATGTTTGTTCTTCCTAGCAAAGAGCTAGGAATATTCTTCCATTTTCTAATATTCTCTTCAATCTCCTTTTTCAGCATAGTATGATTTTCAGCATTTAGCTCTTTTACATTCTTAGGTTGATTCCTAAATATTTCATTCTTTTAGATGTTATTGTAAAGGGTGATATTTCCATAATTTCTCTCTCAGTGAGTTTTTGGTTTGTGTACAGGAATGTTATTTTGAGCATTGACTTTGTATCCAGCTACACTGCTGAACTTATTTATTACCTCTAATAGTCTTTTAATGGAGTTTTTTGGTCTTCTATATAGAGTATCATGTCATCTGCAAATAGTGATAATTTAACTTCTTCCTTTCCTATCTTTATTCCTTTTATTTCTCTCTCTTGTCTGATTGCCCAGGCTAGTGTATCCAGAGCTATATTGGAAAGGAGTGGTGATAGTGGACATTCTTACCTTGTTGCTGATTTTAAAGTGAAAGCTTTCAGTTTTTGTCCTTTTTGTATTATGTTGGCTGTTGGTTTGTCACAGATGGCCTTTATAAAGTTGAGGTAGACACCATGTATTACAAGTTTCTGAAGGGTTTTTACTATGAATATGTGTTGGACCTTGTCGAAAGCTTTTTCTGCATCTATTGAGATGACCATGTGGTTTTTGTTTTTGGCTCTTTTGATGTGGTTTATCATATTTATTGATTTGCGTATGTTAAACCATCCTTGCATTCCTGGAATGAACCCCACTTGGTCATGATGTATAATCTTCTTGATGATTTTCTGCATTTTATTTGCCAGTATTTTGTTGAGAATCTTTGTATCAGTGTTCACTAGTGAGATTGGCCTATAGTTCTCCTTTTTGGTTGGGTCTTCCTCTGGTTTTGGTATCAGAGTAATACTTGCCTCCAGGAATGATTCAGGGAGGATTGCTTTCTTCTCAATTTCATTTAAGAGTTTAAGGAGTATTGGCATCAAATCTTCTCTAAATTTCTTGTAGAATTCAGCTGTGAATCCATCAGGACCTGGGCTTTTCTTTGTTGGTAAGTTTTTAATTACATTTTTAATTTCAATAGCTGATATTGGGTTGTTAAAAATTGCTATATCTTCTTGGTTGAGCTTTGGTAGTTCATATGTTTCTACAAATATGTCCATATCCTCTGTGTTTTCCACTCTATGTGAGTAGATATTTTAAAAGTTGGTATTCATGATCTTTTGAATTTCCATGGGATCTGTAGTAATTTTCCCCTTTTCAGTTCTTACTGCATGAATTTGGGTTTTTTCTTTCTTTCTCTTGATAAGGTTAGCTAGAGGTTTGTCAATTTTGTTTATTCTCTCAAAAAACAGCTTTTTGATTCATTCCTTCTTTGTAATGTTTTTTTTTATTTTCAATTGCATTGATTTCTGCTGTAATCTTTACAATTTCTTCTCTTCTATGAGCTTTGGGTTTAGCTTGCTCTTCTTTTTCTAGAAGCTTGAGGTGTAGCATTAGGTTGTTTATTTGTGCTCATTCTGTTTTCTTGATATGACAATTTATTGCTATATATTTCCCTCTTAAGATCACTTTCATTGCATCCCACAGATTATAATATGTTGTTTCTGTATTTTGTAAATTGTAGGTTTTGCTTCTTTTCTTCTTTAATTTCATCTGTAGCCCACTGGTTGTTCAAAAGGTTGTTATTTAATTTCCATGTATTTATGCAGGTTTTGCAATTTCTTTTGCCATCAATTTCCAAATTCAGTGCCCTATTGTCAGATATTATGCATGGGATGATTTTAGTACCTTTGCATTTACTTAAGAATGTTTTATGGGATAATGTATGTTCTTTTTTGAAGAATGTCCCATGCACAACTGAGAAGAATGTGTATTCTGATGTGGTTGGGTGGAACACTCTGTAAACATCTACTAAGTCCAATTGCTCACAGGTATGGTTCAGTCCTGTTATTTCTTTACTGCCTTTTTGTCTAGTTGATCTATCTCTTTGTGACAATGGGCTGTTAAGATTCCCTGTTATAACCGTGTTCTTGTGTATTTGGTTTTTCATATCCATTAGTATCTGCTTTATATAGTTGGGTGCTCCTGTGTTTGGTGCATATATATTTATATTTGTTAGTTCTTCCTCTTGAATTTTTCCACTGATAAGTATGTAGTGACCTTCTCTATCTCTTTTAGTCATTTTAGGTTTGAAGTTCATGTTGCCTGCAAGTAAAATAGTTACCTCTACTTTTTTCTGGGTTCCTGTTGTATGGGATACTGTTTTCCATCCTTTGACTTTTAATCTATGAGTTTCCTTTTGGGTCAGATGTGTTTCTTGTATACAGCACATTGTAGGATCATGTTTCTTGATCCATTCTGTCAATCCATTTCTTTTTATAGGTGAATTGAGACCATTTACATTTATGGATAATGCTGATATATACTGGCTTGACTATGCCATGTTATGTTCCAGTTGTTTGCTCTCTGCTTTCCCCCTTGTTTAATTGCTTGTCCTGCCTGGTGGTTTCTTTCTGTTCTTGTTCTGGGGATTGTGGTCATTTTTTATCTCTGTCTAGTGTGTCTTTCAGTACTCTTTCTAAGGTTGGTTTGGTGGATGTGAATTTCTTCAGTTGTTCTTTGTCATGGAAGCATCTTGTTTCTCCATTAAATTTGAATGAAATTTTTGCTGGGTACATCAGTATGGGTTGAAAGTTATTTTCTTTCAGGGCTTGAAATACCTCAGTCCAAGCTCTTCTTGACTTGAGGATTTGTGCTAAACAGTCTGCTGTGATTCTAATGGGCTTTCCTTGTTAGGTGAGTTGTGTCTTTTCTCTAATAGCTTTTAGTATTCTGTTTTTATGCTGCATGTCTGAGATCTTAATTATTATGTGTCTGGGTGTGGATTTATGTTGATTGTGTCTGTTTGGTGTTCTACATGCCTCACTTTTCTGCATATCAGCTTTTTTTCCCCATGTTTGGGAATGTTCTGCTATTACTTCTATGAATATTTTAGTTATGTCATTTACATTGACTCCTGCCTGTTCACTGATGCCTATTAATCTTATATTTTTTCTCTTGGCATCATCTTGAAGCTGTTGGATTTTCACTTCATGCTGCTTTGGTATTTTCAAAAGTTCTATCCTTTCATGATCAGTAATTGCGATCCTGTCCTCAAGGTCTGAAATCTTATCCTCAGTTTCATTCAGATGGTTTTGCTTGCTTTGAGTAGAATTTTTTTTCTTGGATGTCTCTTTGAGTTTGTTTTATGAATTCTGCATGTTTTCTATATTGTTCATTCAAGGTTTCAATCAGTTTCTCCTGCTCTTGTACTTTTTTCTCTATTTCTTCTTTAGCTGCACTCAGCAACTCCTTTACTAAGGTTGTTATTTTTGTCTTTACATGGGAGAGTGCTTCTAATTTGATTTCCTGTATAGCCTCATGGAGTTGTTTTTTTATTCCACTTGCTATCTTTTCAGAGATTTCTGGTGTGTTACTTTTGGGGTCCTCTATTTCAATGTCTCCTCTACTTGCTCCTGGTGGACTAGATGCTTGAGACTGCATTTTGCTTTTTCATTTTGTCATTTTCACTCTGCCTGGTGTTTTCATACTGACACAGTTAATTCGCTATAGTCCAAGGTTTGCCACCTGGGAGCCAAGTTCTAATTTTTTTACTTGCTCTGTGATTCCGCCAGAGCATGTGGTCAGGGCCCGAGGCTGGATTCGGGGTCTTGCTCGCTGTTTGGAGTTCGCTTGGCATGGCCCAGTTAGGCCCCCATCCCTTTGTGTACCTTGCTGTGGTCTTTGACTCAGGGCATGGTCTTACTGCCTGATGTTCCTACTGGAAAGGCAGGCCTAACAGAAGCAGTGTGGGCAGTTTTAGGCCCTGGGCGGGCTTCTGTGATGTTCCTGGTAGAGGGGCTGGCCCAGCAGAAGCAATCCAGTGCAGTTTTAGGCCTGGGGCAGGCTTCCTTGATGTTCCTGGTGAAAGGGCAGGCCCAGCAGAAGCAGTCCCGGGCAGTCCAGGCCTGGGGTGCAGTTACCTAATGTTCCTGGTCGAAGCGTGGGTTGGCATGACATCTTGAAAACACTAGTTTGTAGTACAATCTAGTAAGAGTTCTTTGTAAAGCAAAGCACAATGCCCTTTCAGCCAAAACTTTCACTTTCAGTTGACTACTCAACAGAACTTATGCAATTAATTAAGTTTATTGGTACATTTTAGGTATACATAATGGCCACATTCATCATAGGAAATTTGTACCTATGCGTGATATCTTGATTATTTTTTTTCCCATTACCCTATTTTCCTACCTCCATAAATATAGAAATACATAGACAAGAATCTTTAATAGCATATTATTTTTAATAAATAACATTTTTCTCATCCTTAAATATATGTATATAGTTGTAGAATATTAATACTGTAAATGAATATAGTTCACTTCCTTTAACTAGATATTTTCATGAGATTTTTTCTTTCATTATCTTGAATTTATATATATGATTATATATATGCACATGCATACATACATATATAGCAAGAATTAAAAATGCATACATCAGAAAAATAGAGACATATAAATATTTTAGCACTAAATTTTTTGAGGCATCATGACATTAATACGTTACCTTTGGCCTCCACAATTACAAGAAGTGCTCATTTCTGTTTCCCGAATTTGTATTTTTAGATATACTTTTTATTTTAAAAAATCATAGCGAGTTATATCTATTAATTATAATTCATCATGTCATTTGTACCAAAATTTATTGAACAGTTCATTTTAGGTGACTTATTTCATATATTAATCTTGGTCATAATAGCCAAAAATACACTATATGTAATTTCCTCTTTATCAAGAAAATGGACAACAGGTATAAGAAGTTTTGTTGTGAAATAAGCAGCAATAATCCTACAAAACAAAGTTCAATCTATTCTAACTCCAAAAGATCTTGACTATTGCATTTTCACTGCACAAAAGTTGCACAGACAGCACAGGCACAAATTAAGATTCTTTGCCAATATTCAAAGTACCATCTTCTTATACATGAGTTACCATACTCATTGGTTTTCCAGTCTGAACTTTGACTTAGTTTCTCATTTTTCCATCCATTTTGTTGTGCTTTTAATTTTAATATAGTTTATCACATAACAGTGAAAGAAATATAGCAGATCCAAAGTTGGATGACTCGGTTGCTAATTAGCACTTAACACATAAAAAGCTTTATTGCTGATACTATACACCAGATAGTATCATTTTAAGGTTGGTTACCTTTGTGGTGAGAAGATGGCAGCCTACTGTGATCAGGAATTCTCTCTAAAAGGAGGAAATCTGCCTACCTTGTAGTGATTTTAATCATTTGAACATACTGTTCTTCATGAGGATGATTGTGTTCTTAAGACAAAAGGTTCAACTGACCTTAGAATGACACTACCCAGTGTATTTCACATGTACAAGAATACTGGCCTCAGCCAGAAGGTAGATTCAAAGAAACATTCTAAAATGCAAAGGACAGCTCCCACCCTCCAAGAAATATCTGTGTGAAACTATCAACAGCACTAAGCTTAAGAAATCCACATTTAAATGAATCATATAAGTCTCTCTGTGGAGAGCCTGGGTGTTTTCCCACTGTGGTCCTTATAATGCATTATAGCACCTCTGATTGGGTCTTCGTCAACTGTCCTGCTTGCATCCTACGTCACTCTCTGCTTCATTCAGTGTTGTAGAGACAAAGTGTTTTTAAATGTTCTTTTCAGACTCTCCATTCCTGTCTTATTCTTGCTGCTACATTCCTATATTTTAGCCCTTTGTTAATTTTCTTCATAGCGTATTATAATTTTTAAATAAATATACCTTTGTGAATTACTTTTTCTGCTTCATGCCATATCGAGTTAGGTTTGGAAATTCCAGAGAATAACTGCTTTCTTGGCAACACAATATAAACATTGTACCACAATGAAAGTGTAGTAAATTCATGATAATTTTCTTTTGATGTATGTGCATCTATAAGTGGACATGTACACACTTTCCCACATTACTTACATAAGCACACATAGATGAGTAACTTTTTAAATATATAAATTATATCAATTCTGGTATTTTTTATTTTCTTATTTTGCTTGCTGTTTATAAGTATATTCTAATTTTTCTATTATGGTTTTATTTTCTAATTGAAAAATGCAATGTTGCAAAATGACTGTAAAAATATAATCTTAAAATACATTGACATATGTCTTGAATCATATAGTGCATAATGACTTTTTAGATCAAGTAAGTTTCAGAAATGCTAGAGGTTTTCCCACATGACTCTCTTATGCAATAGTTTGTGGAAACATCTGTGGTTGTTCAGTATTCAGCAGGAATAATTTTTCTTTGGCTATAATCAGTCTACTGTTTGGTATTTGTTTTATATCTTTTTTCATGAAATTATATGTCAGTACTTGTCAGGACACACTTTATAACAAAAGCATAATTTATCTTTGAATTCACAGGGAAGCTTGCATGTTTATTATTTACATGATTTAATTTTGTGCCTAAACATGGCTAATATTTCAGATCAGTATAAAGTAGATTTTAGAAAATTGCATGTTTACTTTCATCAAGTAATTATTGTTAGCAGAAAATATTCATTGGGGACAATTTTATATAGTTCACTGAAGTGATGCTTAACTTTCTTGGAATGCAATTCAACTAATATGGCAAAAATAAAATTATAAAGTGTACAGAAAGACAAATTACTAGAGACCAAAAGAGAAGTGGGGACAGTTAAAGACACTTGCCCAGAGTTATCCCTACACATATGGACCTGGGTTTCACTGTATCAAATAGGAAGAGAATAAAATGGATGCAGCACAAACCTGTCAGAGGAACAGTGGTCTAGAACAAGCAGTTTAAAGAGAACTGTACTCAAACAATTAGAGTCCAATCGACATCCAAGTCTATGGTATCTTATACAAAGCTCTTGAATCAATATGTGTTTTAGCAATCAGATCCATTTTGCATTTCAGAAACATCAAACTACATATACTCTACAACTTTCATTAACTCTGGTGTGACATCTGATAATCAAATGAATTAACTTGTTCAGTAAAATAAGTGGATATTTGTAGTAAGTGGAATACATATAGGCTAGATACAGTCTGGAAACAATTAAAGTCAGGCTTTGCTGGCAAATATTTGGTTACAAAAAGCACCACAAAAAAAAAAAAAACCTAACAGTTTCAAACATGTAGCTTTGGAAACTGTGGCTAAATGTTGTCAATTTTATATAATATTCATGTGCTGATTATTATTACTATACAAGTGCATCATATCTTACAACTCAATTAATTCTACTTGTTATTTTTCCTCCTTTTCAAATAGAGCAATAGGGGAAAGTAAAGACAGTACAGCTATACAACAATCATATATATGGAGATACAATAAACCACAGTTAGAAGTGATGGAGGCAATATTGGAAAGGAGTCTACTTTTGATATATTTTCCCTCTTGCAATATATTTCCACCAGTTATCTGTAGTTTCAAGCAAGATGCAAATGAAGGAGAGTTTGAGAAGAAGGCCAAACAGACAGAAAGTGTGCAAAAACATAGTTCAAATTGAAATTAAATATTAAATATCTAATAATTATCTTCAATGAGATATTTTTCATGGTTTATCAGTCCTTTTCCAACTATTCTCATTTGTTATGTGCAATGAAAATATTTTTTGCAAGACTTATCTGCACAATGACAAACAAGCAAGAAGTATCAGACTGTTAATTCTTACTCTTAAATGAATTTCACTTACGATTTCTAAAACCTAATCCTTCTACACCCAGAGGAAATCACCTTCATGGAATTCAATCTCCTCAGCATCCCAGTAGAGCTTTTGAAAATCTGAAATGCCCTTGGAATGTCTGTGCACATCTGCCTAGAATAATCGGCAATCTTGGAGTTCAAAGTATTGGTGCTTCCATTGAGTTTTTTTTTTTTTTCTTTCTGTTCTTAAGCTTGAAGCTGTCTCTCAGGTGACCAGGAGTGGAAAGCTTCTTCACATCTCATACTACAGCACTTGAAAGAAGATGCAAGAATGCATTATTTAAATATACAGACATAGATGAATAATTTTGTAAATATATAAATGATATCAATTATGAATATTGATATCTTTTAGTTTCTTCTTTTGCTTACTGTTTATAGATATATTCTAATTTTTCTCTAATGGTTTTCTTTTCCTAACTGAAAAACACAATGTTGTAAAAAGACTATAAAAATAAAATAGATATTTATCTCTGGGAATCTGTCAAGTAGCTTCATCCATACCTAGGAGGTGCAGGCACAGCTGTATGTAATGGGAGGAGAGAAAAAGAGAGGGAGATGAGAGAGTTTTCTTATTCTGGGGCAGTTCTTATGGAATAAAAAAGGCTAAGCTGATTCAGTTCTCCTCAACTTTAGAGTGAGGAAGAAAGAAAAGGGTTACTCTTATAGATTTTTATTTTTCAAATTTTATACTCATTAGTGCTTTATACTCATTAGATCAGAGCATTTTTCTACACTGCAAATACTATGAATACAGAAGATGAAAATCTAGTTCTTGATACTGTTGGAGATATGATACTTTCAACCATTCATGTAACAAATATTTGTTGGCTAGCTACTCCAAAGGTATCATAAAAAACTGAAAATATACAAGGGGCTTAGTTCCTCATGGAAACATCTTCCTACTGTGAGATATGTATAATTAAATAAGTTATGGAAAGAGTGTAATCTGTGCATGACAAATTCTAGAAAAGGAGGAGGTATTGTACTCATTACCAAAGCAAAGTTTTGTAATAGAGTAAAAAATTATTTAAAACTCAAAGTGGCTTTAGTCTTCACTGTCTTCTATTTGGAGCAGGGCAGTTTGCACCAGTGGAAAATTAAATTACTTTATGATTCTCATTTATCTTCCATCAGAGATTGATTAGTAAAGGATGAAGAAAGAAATTTTTGAGTGGGTATGTGCTGGTAGGCTCACCTCGAGCAAAGAGACCTTTTTTATTAGGCAAGTGTGACCTCGTAGACAGAATGGTGCTGCATAATAATGTGAAACTGAAATGCTGAAATTTTGTGGCAGAAAACCTCTAAGCACCTTGACAGGCAGTGAGCAAGCAGGTGTTCTAATGAAAGGTGGTCAAGTCTTAATATTTTATAAATCTTCTCTTTCTTCAACAATTTTATTAAGTAGGCAACATAATATTAGTGAATACAGATAAAGTCATGTGGAATTGCTATGCTCTAAATTTATGGTTGGAAACTTAACCTCCATCGCAGCGGTGTTGGTAAGTGAGATGTTCTAGACGTGTTCAGTTCCTCATGAACAGATCATGCTGTTATAAAATGGGCTCGTGGAAATGGGTTTTCTGGCTTCTGGCCAGTGAAGGCATAGCAAGAAAGCCCTCACCAGGTGCTGGGGCTTTGGTCTTGGACCTCTCAACCTCCAGAATTATGTGAAATCAATTCCTCTTCTCTGTCAATTATGCAAACTTGGGTGTTCTGCTATTACACCACAAAACAAAGACATGGGGAACATGAAAGAAAAAGAACAGGCAAACAAATTTTAGAAAAGAAAGCAAGATATAGTGGTAAGACTTGAAAAGTCAAGGGTTCTGCAAAGTCAAGATCAGAAGGGAAGAGTAGGTTTATGTGGCTCAGCAACCTGAGGTCCTTTGGTAATTAGATTTCCCTTAGAGTCCATAATAGGGATCTGAACTAAGATAAGCTAGATTTCCTGGAAAGCAGTCCACCTCAGCTGCCATCAGAGGTACAGTATGATAGACAGTAAGGTAGGACATGCAAGACCACTGTCAAGACATTTTCTGTCTAGTGCTCATCTAATTTTTCTCTGCCCTGAATGATTAACAGAGTAGCATAAAATGACCATGTTTTTAAAAAATGTTTTTCCAGGTATCAGAATCCAACATTTACATCAAGCTACCTTTAAATGTTGAATACAAAACCCCATTATGACATTGTTCCTGTGGATTTCACAAAGATTCCATATGATGCATACCACTAAGAAATGAGAAAAACTCTATTATGGCCAAAGCACAGTCAGTTTCTATGAAGCCTTTATAACTTTCCTTTCCTCCTTTGCCTCTGTGATTGAAACAAGCAGCAATCAGAGATTACAACTTGGGAAGCTTCATATTACATTTCTTTTCATTCATCCAACATTCTAGGACTGCATACTTTTTCCCCAAAGGTAAGAAAGAGCTTGTAAATTAAAGCCCTGGTGGAGACAGTTGATGTTGGTCTCACCTTGTCTTAAGGAGTTGGACTGAGGTACAGTACTCACACTACTTTCCATCATGCTTTCATCCTGGGATATGCTGTTCCTGAGGACAGGAAATGTGTCTGTTGCATCTATGCACTACCCTTGCTCTCAGCACATTGTTTTCAACATACTAGAATTTGTTTAATATCCATATGAAAGTATTTCATATCATAATAATTACAAGACCTCATCTATGCAGTTACGGATATCATTGCCCTATGAAGAAGTCTTTCACTTGAGATTTTTTTCTTCTCCTATAACTGTTTCATTGCAACTACATTCTAGTAGATGGTGAAAGTAAGGCTGTGATGTCAGAATCTTGGAAGGTTAGGAACTACAAGGCTCACTGGCCTCGCTGGGACAGAATCCATGGAACCTACTGCTCTAGCAAGTGCCCTCCTCTTTGGTCACCTGATAAGAATTTTGGACTGTGCATCAGACAAAGTGGCGCATACTGAAATGCACTGACTGTGGCTCTCAGAGTGATCATTCAGCATTTCTTTATTAACTCCTTTGAGAATGAGTCTATTATGTTTTATATCCCAAATTTATATTACAGGTGAAAGGGCACATTAAAACCAAAACTGTCAGCATCTTTGTTGACAGAATTTTACTGCTTAACCTCACAATTAAGAGTTAACTGTGACTAACCTAGCTAGTTTTATCTTAAATAATTTAAAAATGCAAGTGATTGCTTTTTTATTTTAGTTTTTAAAATATCTTTCCTCAAGGTCTAAATGAACATTTACATAATTTACAAGTATAAATTATTGAGTTATTGTTAGGTTATGAGTGTCATACTAAACATCAGTGCACTGCTACTTGTCCTTTCGCGGGAGAGTTTCCTTGTGAGTCTTTTCACCTCCTTTTTCCCAGTAGAATGGGGTTGTAAAGCACCACAGCACCAAATAAGGCCATAATGGAAAGTCATTTTGACATTTTAAAATGTGTTTTGACAGATCAGGTAGTGCTTTTGAAGAGAACTTGAGAAACTCATGAATTTTTTATGGTTAACTGCATGCAGTATGGTCTGACTGCCAACATACTTGCAGAAAAACCACAAGGTAGACAGAAAGGACACAAAAATAAAATGCAAAGATACTTTTAATCAGTTTCAAATATTTTAGATTACTGTTAGTGTCACTGTTGCAAGCCACACACAAGATGTATATATATATATATATATATATATATATATATACACATATATATATATGTATATATATATATATATATAGAGAGAGAGAGAGAGAGAGAGAGAGAGAGAAAATGCAGACTTTCTAGATAATAAAACTGGCTAAGAAAATAATCTAATATGGTCCCCAAATTAGTTTCAACTGTATTATCCAGCCTACTGTGATCATGTGGACAAAAATATTGCCAAGTATCTAATATGCTTTAATATTTGATACTGTACAAATATATATTAATATATGTACTATATAGTCTCACATTCAAATGTATTTATAAATATGTGTGGAATCACATATTCATTTTTATATGTAAGTGTGTGTGTGACTGTTAGAAAATTGAAAGTGCTAGAAAATTATAGCTGTTATGAAAAAAGGTATGAGTTTGGGGTTTTTGATCTGATATTTCAGAAACAATATTTTTTTTCAAAGTACCAACTCCCCAAAAAAACTCCCCAAAACCCAAACAAAACAAGCTTACCTATTTTATTAACATTTACATCTTACTTACAGTTTTATTTTAATAATTTTTCTCTATCAGATTCCTTTGACAGTAAAAATCTTGTTTCATTCAATATTGCACACTTACTGCCCAGCAAAGGATTCATTTCAGAGCTGGAGCACCGTGTTAAATGGATAGATGGATGGGGAAGTGGACACATGTATGCATTGAAGGATGAGAAAAAATGGATATATGGAAACATGGTTCAATGTATTGAAAAGGAATTTAAGAAATTTTGAGTGCACTTGAGTTTCCACAAGCAACATGGAGTTGCACTGGATGTTTTCTTTCTCATGGTTGCCCTTAGTTAACTGTGTTGGTCAACTTGCCTGTTGCTGGGATGGACTACCCAACACTCACAATTTAAAAGAGGAGTTTTAATTTGGCTCAGGGTTTGGGGGATTCAGTTTATGGTTGACTGGCTTCAAAGCACAAACATCATGGTGGAAAGATACTTAGTTTGTGAAATCAGAAAGCCTAACAAGGGCACATGCTGGAGAGGAAGGGTCAGGGACCATATATAATATCCAAGGGCATGCCTCCAAGCCCCCCCAGACATATTCGGAAGTGGGTACCAAGCCAATCAGGTTGATACAACTAAGCTTAACCATAACACTATCAAACTCGATGTGCTTTTCTTTTTTTTCTTATAATGAATTAACAAATAATCTGCTAATAGTACAAAAAATTTATTTAATTATCTATTTCTGTATAACAAATCACTTTAAAACTCAGTGACTTACAAAAACAATTATTTCTTCTAGATCTTTGGAATGGCTTTGAGTTTGGTTCAGCCTCATTTCACCTAGGATGCCTCCTGCACATATAGATCCTACCAAAAAGATGATTATTTAAAATGTTACAGATGTATCCAGACAGATGGTGTTTGGGGTTTGGTATGAACATCTGATATGAAACTATACCCCAGTGGTTTATTCACATGCTAGTAGTGAACTGGATTACCTGGAAGTAGGTTTACCAAATGGCTTAAGTATCACATTGTATAATACCAAGGATCCTAAGGTAGACAAGAAGCAGCAACTGCACTAGATAATGAAAGTGTGAGAAACTGGATTCAGGCTCTACTCACCCATGTGCAAGGAAGTAACATCGCATGCTACATACATCGCTGGATGTTTGCCTCTATTGGAACATATGTGCTTTTATCATCCTTTTACTTATAAGGAGTCTGCATAAGACTGAACCTTGGTAATTGCTGACTCCCAGCATATGGAAGAGTGTTACTTATGTAATGGATCAATTGTCATTGACTAAATTAATTCAAGGTCATCCTGGATAACTTAGAAGAGCTTTCTTAAAAAATAAAAATGGTTAAGGGGGTAATTTCTCTGCTAGAGCACTACTTGACTGCATATCCAGTATCACAAAATATTTGTACTCCCCCCAAAAGAAAACAAAACAATGAATTATAAAAATTATGGAAAGACATTATGACTTTCTCACAAAATATTAACATATTTTGCTTCAATCTTTTGTTACTTAAAAAGCATCTCCTATTTCTCTTTAAGGTTGGCAAGAGATAAAAGAAGCAGGGAAAGAGGTTCTTAGGGACAAAAGGTTCTGGATTCAAATTCCATGTGAGAGCATGGCTGGAAAGACAATCCTTTAGGAATCATGGGCCAATTTATATTTCACCAACACAAAGGAAAACTATATGTTTTAAAACATCTATCTTTCTCCTATTTCTACACATTTTCATTATATTTTCTCTGCCTCCTGTTATAAATATCGATTAAATAAAATAAGAATTTGAAATCGCAAATTATTTCAACTGATAATTTGTCTGTTTTCCTATACCGGCCTTACTTTTTTGTTTATAGATGAGAATGCAAACCTGTTTCAATTAAACAACAGTAAATAAATAAACCAGAAAACAAAGCAAATCAAAGTCCTGGCCCTACCTTTGTAAACATCTAACCTCTCAACATGAAAACTTGCTTGCCTGTCAGATTCAGATGAAAATCTGCATTTATGTTAGTTTTTAACAAAGAGAAACGAATGATGAGAGGTAAAACTGGCCTATTAGTATATACTGAATTCAGGTTATCTCAGCCACTGTGACTGCTCTATTTTTTCTTTTCTCACCCATCCTCTCCTAATAGAAAAAACAACACTTTAAATTGTTTTCCCAATTTATAGAAGTGTGGGGTTGCCAAGGCTTCTAGACATATGGCTGGTTTGAAACCATCAAAAGACAACACTGACCTGTAAGCCATATAATTCATAGTGTTAAATCAATTACCCTTCTAACACTTGCTCTATGTATCCATCCTCAAGAGGCAAGCCCCTGCCTTCTTGTCATTGTGATATAGGAGAATGAAACTACCGACCTATTATATGTCCAGTAAGAATTTGTGTTCTCTAAAACCAAAGAAGAAATTTTAGGAATAGTGGAGGTTAAGAACAGAATATATTTATTGAGAGAAAGAAAGCTTCTGTCTGAGAGAGACAGAAGGGGTCCCCAGTGGGTTGCCAAAGAATCTATCTTTTCTAGGGACTTTATATAGAGAAAAATCATGGGGCGAGATGGGTTTCAAGGTGGGAAAGAATGGGAACTCACGAGGTGGGCATAAGGTGGGATAGAACCAATAAGATTAATTGCTCAGGTAAAATTGAGTAAATCAGAGAAAAAAGGGAAGCGAGTTAGGTAAAAAACGGGAGTGCTTAACCTCAGAGACTCTTCCTGCTGGAGGGGTTGGGATGGTGACTCCTGACCTCCTCAGGGTGATAGAGAACTATTTAGAATATCAGTCCTTAGGATGTGGGTGCATTTGTTTGATCTTTTGTCTTGAGGCCTGGCCCATGGTGGGCCTCAAGTTACAAGTCTCCTTCGTAGTTTCAAGTTATCTGGGCCTCCGTACTGGCTCCTTCAAGGACCTAGCCCTGTCTGACTGCCTATAATATTTCTATCTAACTCAGCTGCCTGTAACGATTGAAGTTCAGATGTGACATTACTCAGAAAAGCAACTCCTGGAGCTAGACCGTGAGCACTCAGAGTGAGAGTACTCTGAAAGTCACCCCGTCGGTTCCATTCCTCTGATCACACTTCCTAACATGCATTTATTGAGCATTCCCTGTGTGCTCAGCTTGGCAACGAATTTCTTTTGCTTACTCTATCAGCTACAGAGTAGTTTGTGAGCCTGAAAAATCTGACAATATAAAAGCTAAATAACAAAATTCAAATTGTCAGATGGTCTCTTTACAACTTTCAAAGAGTAGATTCTGCCATAGTCTAAGAGAACAATGAGCCAGAATGGTGGAGAAAACTCTTTTATAAGGTAAGACTGGAACTTCCAATTGGAAAGGGGTGATTTCTTAGAAAATCAATCTTAAGAAAAGAGACATCCCAAAGATCCAAAAGTGCCATTGTAGAGGGAAAACCGAGCCTTCCCATAGGATATAAGATCCCAATTTCACTACATTGAGGGTTAGCACTGAGGATTTCTTCAGGGGAGTCACAGTAGAGGAATCAAAAGGCAATGCAAGGCTTGCTCATAGCAGTTTTTATTTACAATGGGATTTGACATTCTGATATTTAAGCATTTCACATATTTTCCCACTTCTAAATGATAGAAGTGACAGGAACCATTTCAGACTATTCAAAATGGTGAAACATCTAATTCCCTTTGGAATGCCTCTTGTATTGAAATACAAATTAAGTTGTGTTTGATGTGATAATACTACTTAGATCATGGGGAGGCATATGGGGCATGCTCTGTCTCAGTTTATTTCCATTAAAAAGATGAATAATACTTGCTAGAGATGTCTACTTATACAAACCTAAGAGCTGTTCTTTCTCTTAAAATTTTTGGCATACATATTTTTCTGAGCACATAACAAATTAGGCATGATCCAAGGTGACTGTGTGTAAAATATTAAATTTATGAAGAATTATTTTGCTTGGATTGAATATTATGAATTTTGCAATAGATGTAACAAACTTTCATAAAATTTCTGTGATTTAGGAAATATGTCTGAATTCAATGCATACTATTTATTATTATTAACTTTAGATAATAATAGTATGATAAAGGTTTTCTTGTTTTATAACTAAATTAAACTTTTCATGATTAAACTGTTGTACCATTAAGTGGATATTAACAGAGGCCTAATCTTCAAACTATTTTTAAATTACTGTCCATGGAAACTTACACTCTGGTATTTCTAACGTTGTTGCTTTACAAATAACTCATCAATCTCACAAGGTCTGTCTCTTTAGTCATGTGTGAAGGTGGAAGAGCATAAAGAGGGTGGGAATGAAGTCACGTGCTTGACTGCATGGACCACAGAAAGAACAGAGTCAGCACAGAAAATGAACATCTCAAGGAGGAAAAGGAATTGGCCCCGTGTGTCTTAGTGACAAATACTGGACAAGGACTGTGAATTTGCTCTTCAGAGTCACATACAAGGAAAATTTAAAGTCAAATCTGACATCTTTTGTTTTTACTCCTGAAGGTTGTTTGCAAAAAGTCGTTAAGATAATAATAAAAATCCAGAAGTCGTCGGTCAGTCAAAGGTAAAAGTGATCAATTACTTCCACAGCCTCATCAGTGACACCTATTCTCTGTACCTGGATCAGAAAAATGTATGGTGGTCCTCGAGTAAAATTTGATGTATTATATTTTCTTTGTTATGTTATGTGGGAAATAGTTATAGTCTTATGTGACAGCATAAGAGACAGTGAGACAGTAGTTTTTCAATTGCTTTATTGCTTTATTGTAATATCTTTCTCAAAACATAGAACCCTACATGGTTCAGGGGAATAAACATATGTTGATACAAATTTAAGTATATAATAGATGTGTGTGGAAGAGAGATTGTGAAAGAAAAAGAGAGAAAGAGAGACAGAGACAGAGACAGACAGACAGACAGACAGACAGACAGTAGTGGGAGGCAGGCTTTGGCATAACACAGTGTTCACAGCATTTAGTGATTACTCATGGGATCTTTTGTGCCTATGGTCCTCATGGAACTCCAAAGTGATTCCAGTGGAAAGAAGATGAAGCTAGAGTGGAAGAACTGCTGAAACATCTTGACTGATTTTCAGTCTAGCAAGTTTGGAGAAAATATTTACAAGACATTTTTTCCAGAATAACAAAAAATTCTCTTTCATATGTATAAAAGTTATATTTCTAAATTGTACTCAGTGCTCATTGAATGGTTATTTTTGGAGTATGAATTTGAAATAGTGGCACATTGAATGCCACTATTTATAAAACCTTGAGCATTTTCTAAAGAAATCTGTCACTCATTTGAGTTTATGCATATTAAGCTGGTGTCTGGATTCTTATGTTAAACATAGATTAATAAAAGAAGTTGTACAAAAAAAAACACTTAAGCAGAAAAGAAATCAAAGTCATGAGATGCATATCTAAATTCACTGAAAAGACTTGGAAAAAAACTGAAACTGACAAAAGAGAAATACTTGGCAAGTCTGTAGAGTTTATGTTAATTATGCAAAGTACTTTATTGTGATCTTTTCATCTATGTTTATAGCACACATTGATTTTATCCTTCCTCATTACTTACTATCCTCCCACCAAGATTCTTTCTCTTCTCTAATAATTTTCTTCTACTTTCATGTCTTTATATAGAATACACACATGAGAGGCAACATACAAAACTTTTTTGAATCTGGTTTATTTTGCTTAATATGAGCTTCAGTTTTTTCCATTTTCTTGCAAATGAGATGATTTTATTTTTCCTCATGACTAAATAAGCATCTGAAAGAGGAAAAACTGTTAGAACAAATATTTAAAATCACGATTGTCTTGTTAGAGTGCCCCAATTTAAAAGAATTGTTTTCCAACAAAAGAAAAATATTTTTCTTTCTAAATGATATATGAAATTCCACTTCTCTGAGTGTATTACTTTACAGAAGATGACAAAGTAGAAGTATTCCTGATTGAAAGAATGCTTCCTAAAATGAAGGCAAGGAAATAAAGAAAATCTCTGTGGATTGATAGTACATTCAATGCCATGAAAAGGATCATGATAACTGTGATTTATATAAGAGATGTGGTTGTGAAGGAAAACTCTAGAGGTAAAAAAAATTGTTTCTGGGGTCAGGTATGGTGGCACATGCCTATAACACCAGCACCTGGAGGCTGAGGCAGAAAGATTGCTACAAGTTTTAGGCTAGCCTGGACTACAAAATGAGTCCAAGGACACACTGAGCTGTATATTGAGACTGTCTCAAAAAGACAAAAAATAAATAAATAAATAAATAAATAAATAAAATAAAAATAAAAAAGTTTCTGAAATACATCGGTGGCTTAGAAAAAATTAGAAAAGATCCACACTGAAACAGATCTAAACAAATATGGCCAATATATAGAATTCTGGGGAATTCTGATTCTGAAAAACCAAACATGAAAAGAGTTTTAAAAACCTGGGCAATTCAAGTATGTACTTGGTACAAAATATCTCCCCAATATCTTACGCATTTGGAAGGTGATTGAATCTCAGGGGTGCTATACTCATAAGTGGATAGAGGTACTGGGGCCATGTTAGAAGAAAAAAATCCTGCTGTGGTCTGGATGGGGGTATTGATGTCCCTACTACCTCCTTTATTTTTCTTTGCTGCCTGGCCAACACTGGGCAAACAATTTACCTCTATTATGTCTTTTCACCATGACATTTCTGCCTTGAAGTCAGCTAACCATAAACTAAGCCCACTGAAATTGTGAGCAAAAACAAACCTCCTATCCTTTAAATTATGGATGTGAGGTGTTTTGTACCATGGTGGGAAAACTGACTAATACATTTGATAACAAGAGCTTACTTACAATTTTCTAAGAAGGACAATGCCATTTCTGATGTAAAGAGAAAATTGTCTACATTTTACTGGAGATACACATTAAAAAATGTAGAGTGAAGTGATGTCACAGCTGCAATTTGTTTTAAAGTAACCAGCAGGTTAAAAAAAGGTGGGGTAGATAAGACGATTTAGAAAAAACAACTGAAAATTATGTCAGTGATTTGAGTAAGTGGGATTTGACTGATTTTTTTCTTTGTTTTTAAGTATGTTCAAATGTTTCATTATAGAAGTACTAACAGTTCATAATGATAAAATAATATATATGTGAACTAGAAACTTTAGAAAATATAAATCATAAACAAAATAAGACATACTACTATTGCTTTTCCCTCATATATGAAAAGCTAACTAGATTAGTATCAGCATTATTTATTTTAGATTTTAAATTCTATGAAGGTAAAGAATATTTTATTTTTAATAGACACAGACTAGGCGTTCACAAATATGGCTAAAATATTGCATAGAAAAAAGTATTTCCTTAAATGTCCTTAACTATAGTAATTAAGAATAATCAAATCAATCCAGAGTTAAAATTTCAGAAAAATTTAGGGAAAATAATTCCAAACAGGAAAACTTATTCACTAGTTTTCAGAACAGGAGATAGATGTTCTGATGATGTCTTCATAATATTTCATGTTCTTATTTTTAAAATGTCACTTCCTGTCTTTCCTTTGAAAGCTTGGCTCAGTCTGCTATACCATGTATGAATAATCTCTCCTGTTGTTTAACTATCATTGTATTTTATGCACATACAAAAAAGGCCCATTTTATTCTTTCAAAACCAAACCTTCTTAGTTTTATGGTTCTGATTTTAAACATTACTGTGTGTAATAAAATACGCAATATTCTATTATAATCACATTTTAAATATTATTCTAAGTTTCCTTTTCTTGACTTGCTTAGAGCATATACAAATTAAGTAAATATACTTTGACTACATATATGAATAAATATCAGCACACATTCTACTAATCAGAGAAAGCAACAATGTGCTTATTAAGCTAAAGAGAGCAATAAACTTACTATCATGGTAGCATTATTAAACTCCTTTAAGACAATGACAAAGGATGGTAAGTAGGAATCCTCCTTTGCCCTAAAGTTACTGAGTTATCAAGGCTCAAAGATGAAAACACAAAAGAAGCTAAAACTCGGTGACCAGATTCTAATTTTCATGTTCTGAGAATAATTCGTGAAAGAAGACTTATAGAGACAGGAGAGTTTAGAGAACAAATTCCACTGGATGATACTCAAAATATTTACTAATCATTTTTGTGTAGCATTGACTAGGGCAAATAGATACCAGCTGTGAATAATTTGTGGTCCAAAAAGCTAATACTTCTATGAGCCACTTATGTCAAGTGAAGCCTAGGAGAGCCGATACCCTCATGAAATGTGACTCCTTTCATCAAAGTTGAGAGAAAGAGCATAAGGGAGCCACTAACACACATGAGATGAAAGTTGCTTTGAATAAAGGAAAACTGGCTTCAATTTGCCCATTGACTGGGATACGTCCTTATCTTCCCAGGTGGTACTGAAGGAACATCAAATAGAAAGGTACATTGCCTATAGAGAAAGAATCTTAAATTAGTGGTAGTGAGAGTGACAAATGGATGCTTTACCTTCCCTCAAACCTGAGGTGTGATTGCCAAGGGAAGTAATTGAAGAAGACAGTCTTGGCACCATGTGGTTGCCAAAGGGGAATCTACATCAGAGGAAGACCCCATGATGCCAAAGAATGAGCAGTTCTTGAAGGTAGTAGTACTCATAAATTAACCCATTTCTCATCAGGGCGCGATGGCCTTACTTTCTCCATAACAAATATTTATCACAGATCCTTACTCCCTTAGATTCAAACACATTTTAGTCTTCATCTTCAGTGTCTTCACTCCATCTCTTGTTCTTGTTTCCTCAATGAACCTTCCTTTACTCATTGGAACACTTCCATTTCAACGGCTTAAGCAAGGTTACATTTTACTCTGTTTTCCTCTTTCCCCAGTAGAGGGTCCTCTCTCTTGCCTACTCATCCTAGCATGTCAGCCCCTATTGGTCCATGTTTGTGTAAATTACAAGAATAAACTGTCCTACCAATTAATGACTGTCAGAGAAGGGCTGTCTTCCTGGAAGCCCATGTACAGTAAACACTGCATAATGACATTTGCCACACATGCTAAAAATCCTGCAAAAGAGGACAAAATCAAAGTCATTCCACTAATATTTCTAAACACCTTTGAATCCTCAAAATGCTATGCAATGTAAAATTACTGTGTAATTTATGTATATTTAAAGAAACAAATTATTTACTCAATTTGTCATGTGGTAAAGTAACCATTAGAACATGGTTGTTGTGAAATTGTTTCAGCAAATTAATTTCCACCGAATTGACCTTGAGCAAGTCCCCAACTTCAGGGGATAAAACTAATGAAGGAAAAGAAGGTAATGCAACAGAGAAACACCTGTCTTCTTCACTCTATTCCAAGATGAATGATTTGAACTAGACAGGAGGATGACTTTTAAACTATGGATCAACTCTCAGCAGCTGAAAGAATTTGAAAAGACTGGAAGAGAGAGAGAGAAATTGTAAAATCTGTTTGAGGTAACATTAAAGGACACATTATTTATCTGCCACACAAGGCTAGGAGATCAACATTAAAAACAAAGTTGGGAAGTGGTTTAAACTTTTATTTTCCTATCCATAAAATCTGAAATTACTTTATATTCAAAAGAAAGCATTCACGAATGGAAAAAATTATGATGACTGCCTTAAGTAGACCAAAATTTAATCATTCATTAAAAATATTTTACATTAATTATATTTTACTTAGAAAACTTCCACCATAGAAATTATCTCTTTCATAAGCATGAAAACTAAACGTATTATGAATTTGATACATTCATTAAACTGCTAGCTGTTTCTTCTTACTCCCATTTATAGCTGATATAGTACAACCCCAGTTCTCCTGGTATGTTCACCCTCCACAGTCATTCTTCCAGAGTGGTTTTGCCAGAGACTTTCACAAGACAAAAATTATTGTCAGAATGCTTGCCCACCACACTAAAGCACTATATCTGAGTTGCTGTCACTACTTTCTGGTGTCACACCTTTCCATACCATTGCATGTATATAACGGGGGTGAAATGATCATCTATGTTTCGTCTCTTTTTTCATGAATTGCAAAGTCCAAGTACCATTTTCTATTATCAGATGATGTAGTTTACTGTTACCACACAGCTATCTGAAAATTTAAAATTGTTAAATATTATTTTTTGTCAGAGTATCCTTAATAAAAATAAACTAGCCAAGTAAACTCTACAAAGTTTTAGAGTTTGACATGTTCATTTGGAAATGTACCCAAAGTCATGAAGTTGGTTTAGAGGTCTTTGTAGCTCTCCTGAAGTGTTTTTGATGGTGTGTGGAGTTTGGTAGATGCCCTATGATTGTAATCCTGATCTGTTCTTTCTCTTGACTGATGTTTACATCTTTTCTCTATTCTTTCTTTCCGTTAAAAGAATCTCCACCCCTGTTAATTGACTACACAGAACTAGAGGGAATACAGCCCTCTGCACTTACCACCTTTGTCCCTCTAGTAAAGACTCAAAATTTTTTTTCAAAGAAGTTTAAAGGATCTTTCAAATTAATGTTCCTGGTGTTAAAATTAAAATTAAATCTAGTATTTGATAATTACTCTAGCCCCTATTCTGTAAATGACTATATCACTTCACTGAACATAATGTTGAGATCTCTATGCTTATATGTAAATATTTCTTAGGCTAGAAAAATGTGTTGCACTTGATCATCTCTCTCAATTTCCATGTCTTTGACTTTTAAACTTTCAGTCTCCCAAATCTCCTGCTTCTCAGGCTCAATACCCTTGCAGTTAAAACTTAACTCTATCCCAACTTCCTGAAGACTGCTCATTTTACCACTTGTACTCCCCCCATCCTCAATGTTTGTGTTGTTAGCTTAGAGTTATTCTGTCCTTCACCACCTATTCTGGGAGTAAGAGATCATGATAATGTCTGAATGCTAGGAAAAACATTGGCAGAAAGCAAAAACAGTGGGAGTAATCCCAAAGTACACTACATCTTATGCTATTTTTTTTCTTTTTAAATCTTTGATTATCCTGAACAAACACAGATCAAACACATTTTACACAGATTTGATTAATCTCTTGTCAATAGTATCCCTTACTGTTTTTCACCTAAGATCATAATCTTCCTGCTAGTATGTACATAATTGACTTCACTTTGTTCAAAGTGTACTGGGAGGCTTTTCCGTGCTTGGCATTTGAAGCACTTGTGTCAGAATCCTAATTCTCAAGTTTCTATTTCTACCTCTATGAAGAGAGGGAATCAGACACAATCCTAATTGCCAAATTTCTACTTCTACGACCCTCTGAAGGACAGGGTCAGGAGTTACAGTCTCATTTTGGTCTGGTGGCTATGCTACATTTGAAATTTGGAGGTAAAGTGTGCTTTTCTTAATTTTTATTTTTTTTAACATTCCTACAGCCTGAAGAAGAGATCATGCTGAAAGAAATGACAGCAGATGTTTTGATTCTTTATCCTGTTCCTGCTAGCAGTAGCTAAAACAATGGCATGCAACAAAAACTTAGAGAAATATGGTAGTCAACTGGGTAGAAGGTTTCTCTTTGTTTTTCTTGTTAATCTCAGTTATCTACAGTCTATTAAGGTACTGGTGTTTGAGGAATGAAGATTTTTTATTTTTATTTTTTTTTCCGGGATCTATTTTATTGTGTTCTTATTCTGAAATATCATCTTTCTAAATATTGGAAATGTACTCAGAAATTTTTTGTTATTTTTTCTGATTGAGGTGATTTTGCAAGCACAGTTGTCTAATTTTCCTCCTCCCGGATTCCCATAGAAATTTCTAACAAGATAAGAAAAGCAGAAAATATATAATAAATATAATTAATACTTAAATATTAAAGGCATTTATTTCTGTATGACAAAATAGTTTTATTTCCTTTAATTGCTATTTTCTAAATTTATACTTTTATGATCTGATAAAAAGTTATCTTAAAACATGGATTTTCAAATCATTTCAACTAGCAAAAACAGTAGAGATGCTAGCAACTAATCTGTAAATGTAATAATAGTCTCAATAAAGCAAAATAGAAAAATCAATATGAATCTGTATGGTTATTTTTAAAATATTCAGGAATAAAGACTCATTTAGGAAACAACATCTCTGAATTTATGTATCTATAAATGTCTATGTTTATAATTTCTCAAAATTATAAAAATGTTTAAAAATTATTATAAATATGCAGTGAATTTGCACACTCAAACCAAAGTACCACTTGTCCACAGTTTTAGGGGAGGAAAATGAACAAAACTAACAAAATCTTTAAAAATCTTCCTAAACAATGGCTCAATAGATAGAACCTACACATTCATACTGTATTAAAGATACTTAGACTAGTATACAAGAATGCATCTTTACACAAATATATCCATGGACTATAAAAAATGTAAAACCTTTTCTGGTCTATAAGATGTTAATATTAAATATAATGTATTGACTATATGCTGAATTAATTCATATAGTAAATAAGGCTTATATATTTAGAGAATATATGATACTTGGAAATTTTTATAATATGAGAAAATTTTTATAATATGAGAAAAAGTAAGAACAAACATTCTCATATGTAATATGATTCTACTTTTAGTAGAATTTGTACACAAAGACAAAAAACTTGAAAAATTGAAAATGATTTTGTGTAGGTGATGTAGAGAACAACAGATACTTTTCTATCTGCTGGTAGAATATTACAAAAATTTTGCATTGTGAAGTCAGATGCACATAAAATTAAAGGTGTTACCCAATAACAACATTTACTGAAAATTTCCTGGGTTTAGAGGAACAGACAAGACAGAGAGAAGATCAGGATTATAACAAACTACTTCGGTCCTATATTGCTACTCTAGTATGTTGATGTTTATCATACAAGATCTTTACCTGATGTAGATGGCCATTATTTATAAAAAATACAACTGTTTTAATCATAAGAATTTCCCCTTTTATACTCTAATATGTATAAAGCTGGTACAGTCTACTAAAACATTTCAGAGGTAAAGATGATCCTGCTATCAAGTAAATGCCATTGGTGTGTTTTCTACTTTCATCTCTTTTTTTTTTTAATAGAAAACACACATGAGAGTCAACAGGGAAGCACTGTCAGGCCTGTGAGGGAGCCATACCACTAACCCCTGAGGAACACTGCTACTTTCCTGGCCAGAATGCTATTAGGAAAGTATGTTATAACACAGTGCTTAAAAGACTTAGGCTCCCTAGGAGCATATTTATTAAATCCAGTTTCTATATTTATCATACTAAGTACCAGGAGGCTGTATGAAAAAGACAATCAACAGACGCTAACATTGTGAAGGCAAAGAAGTCAGAATTATCTGAAAAAAATTAAGAAAGCCATCATAAAAGTGCTTCAACAGAATACAAAGGACATGTTCAAAACAACTGACTAAATACAAAGTCTCAGCAAGGATAAAAAGAAGAGCCAAATGAGAAATTTTGAAAATGAAAAATGTAATAATTGGAGTTTAAAAATTCATTGTTCTTGAATGAGAACAAGAACAGAATGGAGAGTACAGAGGAAAGAATAAGTTAGCTTGAATACATAACAATAACAGTTACTTAATTTGAGCAGAAGTGAGAAAATAGACTATAATAAGGAACAGCTTCAGAGACCTGTGGGACTATAACAGAAATCTAACTTTCGTGTCACTGGAATACTAAAAGCAGATTAAGGAGCAGGTGGCTTTGATGGCTTTAAGGTTTCCAAATTCAGTTAAAGAAATGAATGGGCAGATTCAAGAACTTGTATTAACCTCAATACAAATATAAGAAACTCACATAAGTGCACATCATAGACCAGTGGAGATGAACCTACCCCACGCATTTTACAGCCAGTGATTTGTTATCATTGAAAATTCTAAAAGGTTTTCCATCACTGTCATAGATCAGCTTCTGAAAGTTAATAATGAAAAAAAATAATCTGAAAGCAGACAGAGAGACCTTATTTATGGGAGAAAAGTAATTTGAATAACATTGGTTTTCTTTTCAGAAACCATATAGGCTAGACAGGAAAGGCAGAGTCTTCTGTGAGTGCTGAAAGAAAACTAACCCAGAATCCCATGTCCAGGGAAGATACACTTCTTCGGAAATAAGGGAAAGTCAAAGGAGATGAGAACATGAAGAGAATGTGTAATAAACAGACTTATCATAAAGGAATGATTAAATGAAGATCACTTAGCAGAGAAAAGTATAATGGAAGCAATTTTGAAACACTCAGGAGAACAATGGAAAGAGAAAATATAGACAAATATATTATTTTCCTTTTGAGTCTTTTAAAATATATCTGACACTGGAAGCAAAAATTAGAACACTGGCTGATGTGGTTTTAAATGTATGTAGGAAAAAAATATTTAAGTCAATTACAATATAGGTGGTTGAGGTAAAGAAATATAGAAAAATTTAAAATGTTAACTCCCCCTGACTTCATTTGAATTAATATAATTATGATACCAGTTAACTAAGTTAATGCTTTAGAAAGTTTCTAAAAGGCATAAATAGAGATAACATAAATTTATAGATGAACAAAATGAAATTTTAAAAATAGCTTAAGGAACATACAGAAAGCTAAAAACAGCAAAGAAATGAAAAAATGGAGAACAAACCTTAAAACAAAACATTAAAAAACCCAAAAATAATTGCAGGATTAAATTCTAACATATAAGAATTATACTATGCAAAAATAATCTAAATATACAAATTAAAAGACAGAGTGGATTACATGATGGAAGTGTGTACTATCAAGAAGGAATTCTATTAAATATAATAAAAAAGGTAAAGTAAAAGTCTGTGGGAAATACCTTGCAAAAATTAAAAAGAAACAAAGGAGCAATTGCATTGAGGTCGGGTTTAACAAATCTCAGAGCAATGAAAATGACACAAAGATGGACAGTGAGAAATGACAAATAGGTTAAATATCTGAGGAGACATGGAAATCGAAACATTTATGCATCAAACAACAGAGGTTCATAATATGTTACTTTATATTCATATACCTATATATGCTAAGTGATCATTTATAAATAATATTTTCCTATTTTTCAAATGTCTACTGAGCTTTTTGTTAGATGCATAGTGTTTTTAATATTGTAGTGTTACACTGATGGTATATTGCTATTTTTTGTCTTCCTTTAGATAATATGTAATTCATTTTGGAAACATGTAAAACTACTTTTCAATTATCTTGATTGTGTATGAGATTTGATAAGCAGTCAGAGAATTTTTGCTTATTGCCCTTCTATTAAAGTGTGACTCTTGGATTGAAAATTAAAAATGTTCAATTACATGTCTCCGTTTTGGCTTATCAGAAATTGAGTATCTACTGGCCCTGTAGGAGCCCTAGGGCCTGTTCAGCTCAAAGGTCCCGAGTCTCTGTGCTTGTCCTAATACAGTCACATTCTGCATACATGAACCTTTGACCCCCCGATGGAATTACTGTCACCCAGAGGTAGATTGTCTTTCAGCACACGTCTCTCCCTACTGATTTTCGATCTCATTGTAAATTTTCCTGCACTTGATCTCAGTTGTCCTTTAGTAATACTAATGCTCTGCTCATGAAATCAGTTCCTAGGCTGAGGTATAAAAGGGCCTCAGCAAAAAATTTAGCTAAAGTTATGACAGAGCTTAAATTACTGTTTCTCTCAAACAGTTCACTCCAGTGTGACATGTTTTCCAAAGCCTGAAAAAAGATTTTAATATATTTTAAATAAATAATATATGTTTTACTATATTTAGTTTCCTATTATTTGATAGGATGATGATAGAAACATAAAATACCAAATGTAACATCTTAACTTAGTTAAAAAATTCAGAGATAATTATGTTTAACTGAAACAAAATTAAATAGCAATTATTAAACTGGAAACTTGTTTCTTACATCATTAATGTGAAAGTCTAGACTAGATTGTTTTTTTCCTGGTAAGGGAAATAGACTCATTTCAACATAAAGATTTTGAGATGAAGGGAATCTATGAAGCATGACTGGAAAGCCCAGAAATCTAATATGCAATTTTATGCTGATCTCTAACACAGATATGCAGATTACAGCTGTGGAGTATCAGTCCAGGTTCATTTAGGAGACAGAAAGTTAAGTAGGAAGTTTAATAGATGGAGTTATGTAACTATGATAAAACAATTGTAAGACAAAAAATTAACTCTAAGTTTAAAGATCTTTTTTTTTTAGAGATCTCAGTTTCATACTTTAGGGATGAAGACAAAGTTTGAGGGTACTCAGAGCTTGCTGGAAAATATAAGTCTTCCAACAATATCACAGTAAACATGTTTGTGCTTGTGGTTGGTCAAAATTCAAATGAATCACTGAGGAAGCAAGAAGTGACCTGGGTTTCAGCAGGGAACCAAATGGCATTCTTTAGGACAAAGGCAAAGATGGGCAGGTCCTACAGAGAAAGCAAGGACACAATGGGAGGCCTCTGGGGTCATGGTAAGTGTCAGAGTTGCTTTCTTCTTGCTGGGACAAAATACCCAGCACCTACTACTTAAAGGAGAGGTTTATTTTGTCTCACAGTGTGTAGACATTTTGGTCCACAGACGGCTGCTTCCAAGGTAGGCTGCCAGAGTATCGCAGAGAAGCAGCTGGCATGAGGACCAGAGGCAGAGAGAGAAATGAAAGTAGGATGGAGGCTAAACCACTGATCAATGGCCTAATCCACTGAGGAGTATCATGCCCCCGTGATCCAACCCCATCCCCAAAAGCCTACCTATGAGCACAGGAGGCTTTATGGGGACATCTAGATATAAAACATAAGAGTAGGTGTGGGGTCAGTAGGCTTAACTGAAAATACAGACAAGACTTAGGAGTGTCAGCGTGTTGAAAGTGGGTATCAGCCATGACTTCCATGGAAAGTCTTTGGGTTGATGGTGTCAGGCATAAGATTACAGAAAGATCAGTGTTACGTGAAGCTTCAGGTCACCAATCCATATATCCTGGGACCACATTCTGGGGCATAGCTGCCCTGGATGTTCTCATGCCTACAGGGAGGACCCTTCAAGCAGCAGACAAGAAAAGCAGGAGAGCTTCTTCTTCCTGTCATATTCGACTGGCACCCAGCTTTGAGAAACATCATGCTCACTGTAAAGAACAGATGTTTAAAGTGGTTTCTTCAGCTATACTGAAGAGAAATGTGGATCTGAGTAGCAATACATTGAAACTGCCATACCCTATTATTTGTTGAACATTCACGTGAAAAATATTGTTTTCATACCAAAGCAAATTAAAATATTTATGGCCTTGAGTTGTGTTTATTTTAAAAGTAAAAAATAGAATCTACATTTATTTTCCAACCACAAAGCTATTATTTCATATTTTTCAAGTTTCTGCTATAAACTTGTTTAGAACATTTGGTGTTTTTTCTATATAATTAAACAACTATAGACTGTTGTAGAGATATTTTCTGTTAAATTTATTGACAAGTAGATTTTAAGTTATTTACCTTTTTGAGTATTATTACAGGTATTATTTTCTTCTTTACTCAAAATTTTCTTATGCTGTAACAAAGAAATCACTCATTTCCAAAATCTTTACATAATTCTGTAATTTTATTTGAATAGAAATTCATTTACTTGTTTGAAATTTAAAAAATGAAGATGAGGAGAAGGGATTACTCTTAAATGTTGGTTTTTGAAGTTGAGTTTTGAGTCTTCACCTGAGACACATTTAAATAGGACTCATCAAGGGCACAGTATGATGTGATTCACATTTAAAATATTCAAAACTGAAGAATAAACAACTGCTCAGATCACAAAATTATCCCTCATGTAATTATCAGATAAGATGGGTTTTTAAAAATATATTAGTACAGCTAAGTCATGTCATTTTTAAGTTCCTCTACCTTCTTTATTGAAGTGAATCTAATTTTATTTCTGTATAGAATTATGTGAAATACTTATACTGTCATTGTGTAAACCTGTTGTTTTTCTGCATACTATTTCTACCAAGAGTTTGACTTAACATGCTAAAGTTAAAGCTCATCTTTGAAGTGTATAGCAACTAATGGTCAGTTAAAAAAATATTGCTTGCACGCCAGCTCCAGAATTGTCATTTCATTCTGGATTTCTCTTACTCTATGTCTTGGTAATCACATTTCTCACTTGTGAAATAAGCCTCTAATTCTTTCAGAGAGGTCTTTGACTTCAACCCAGATACCATCACTTGGGTAATTTATCAACCATCCAAACAAAAGAGAAATGGGAATTTGTAAAAGATGGAGCAGAGTTGGGAGTGAAGGTAGAGCTAATGGAAATTAATTTGGAAGGTGGGAAACTCCTAGATTTCTCAAATTACAATTAGATTTTAAAACTTTCACTCAATCAAGAAAAAACTAAAGCAGAACAGAATTACTGGCATTATTTGGAAATTGGGAATGATTCATTATAGCCATAGAACACAAGTCTCTTGACATTACCTGACAATCTAAGGCAAATTCCTTTAAACAGGAATGATCACTGAGAACATAGTCAGGAGAATATTTCTAGTCAAAATCTAGTTTTTCAGGAAATTAGAACCAACTATTTTTATTTGTTTTCTAATGTGAATGTATGCGTGAGAGAAGAATATTGCTTCTCATATGTGACATGCACAAATGACCTTAGTGCTAGTGACTTGCATGGTCTTGGGCTATGATACTGCTGCAGCAGGAGCCCTATTACTCATCTCTGTACACAAACACTTAGAAATTCAGTGACTGCGAGGCACTGCAGTGGATTACAACTAATTATTTAACCACACATAGAGGATAAAATGGTCTCTTGAGGCCCTGGTTTGAGTCTCATTTTCTTGTGTCACTTTGGATTTGACTGTTCATAAATCACTTGGTTTACACAGTATAGAGTTAACTTGCTTTTGTTCAAGGAAACCAAAACATACTGAGGAATGTGAAAGGACTGCTCCTTTGGGCCACCATGTCTGGAAACATATGTCAAAATAAATAGCTATATTAGATCTTGTTTGCTTATTTTGTTCTACACTTCTTATCACCCATTATTTATGCTTAAACGTCTACCAGGTTGTGAGTTTTGTTCTGCTTTCTGATAAGAGTGAGTTCAATCTTTTGAAGTATATTTGTCTCAGTAACAAATTTTAAACAAGTTTTTAAAAGACATTTTATAAACATTTGGAATATCTATGCATGTAACAGGGATTAATTTCATTGTCCCTTCCAAAACAAAGTCTATATAACTTTGAATGTGTTCTCAAAAAGCGTATGTTGGAAACTTAATTGTCACTGTGACAGTAGTTAGAGGTGAGATTTTTAAGGGGTGATTAGGCCCCAAGGGCTCAGCCCTCCTGCTCATGAATGGATTAACAGCCTTATTATTAGAGTTTTAGGGTTTTGTTTTTGTTTTTTTTATACCAGGGATTGAACTCACGACCTTGCATTTGCCAAGCAGGCACTTATGCCACTGAACTAAACTCCTAGCCCCAGGGATGATTCTTTATGAGAAGATGCATCCTCTCCCATCTCCTTCCCTTCTCACCCTCTGGCTGCCTCTCTACTTCTCTTTGCCTTTCTGTCATGAGATGACACAGCAAGGCCTGTACCAGAGGACCCTTTGATCTTAGGCTTCACCAGCCAGTAGAACTGTGAGCCAATTTGTTTCTGTTCCAGATATAATCACATGAACACATACATAGCCTCATATATTCCATTTTAGCAGCTCAAAATGGACTAATAATATAGCCCTAAGTACCAGTATTATTATTATCATTATTATGAAAAATAGGGAGAAATTGAATACTTTCCACAAGAACACAGCTGCTATTTTGGTAAGTGCCATATGTCTAATAAGCAATTAGAACCCAGTGTCCAAGTGCTGAGCTCTCCTTCACATGACTTTTGAGGAGATCACAACACAGAAAAAGGCATAGGAGCTTTCTGAAAAGAATTACCATGTAAAGTCTGGCATGGTGACACACACATGTGATCCTAGCACTCTGGAATGCTGAGACAGAAGTATCTCATGTTCAAGGCCAGCCTGGGAAAATGAGTGAACCACTGAGTTGCTTTCTCAAAATAAAAAAGGGCTGGGGATGTAGTTCAGTGCAAAAATTCTGGATGCAATCTCCAAATACTGCAAAGAAAAAAAATACCCTGCAAAATATCACACGTATCACATTTGTGGTTGTAGTTATAACAATTTATCTCTTGATCTTACATGCACGCCTCCTAGTCTTCGAAAATTTTGCCTTTCAAATTGCATTTAAGTATCATTCTTCTGTACCTATGGAAACTAATAGTGTTACACAGCACAAGCACAAAAGGTAAGATCTTTCCATTTTTCCACCTGGGTGACTTGTGGCTAAAATGTTTATACTAGATCATTATAAAAAAAGTAAGCAGCATCCCCTGTATCTGCAATTTGGTGAAATTTTAAATAATTATAGAAAATCTTTCTACCTTAAAGTGGTGGGAAACAGGTAACATTAACAGATCATCAAGCTAAGTAGATATAGTTAGATAACTAGACTGAAGATGGAGGCTGAGGAATAGGGAGGACTTTCCTAACTAGGCAAAAAAATAAAAATACAGAAGAGGTGGGATTCAGTTTATGGCAAACCAAAAAGGGGGAAAATACTTATATTCTGAAACACTTTTTTCTCTGTATTTCTAAGCGTATTTATTTTTGGCATACTCTTAATTCAAGGTGCTCTGCTTGTGGAGCCTTTAAAGAGAATAATGTTGTTACTTCAAGCAAAGAAGACATGCGGAATCTACTGGTCATTCACCTGCGGACACTGCGTTGCCTGGTGGTGCCCTGTGGAAAATGATGTAGTACTTAGGAAATTCTGAAAACCTCAGCAAGAGATGTCAAAGCCACATTAAAGATACTTCTTATTTAAGACAACTCTTAAGATTGATTTTTATTTTTTTCTTTACCCTGAAGATTCAGTCTATGGGGGTAGGATCGCTTCCTACTGTCAGCCCCAGGAATCTTCTTTCCTCCAAAGCTCCCAGCCCAGCAGCTTCTTCATATGTGCAGTCAGATATTTAGAGAATTTCTGCACTCAGAACTGAAGGAAACGCAAAGGCCTTTGGACCTAACTCACTTTTCAGAAAAACATTTGGCCCTTGGCAGGTGCAAAATACTGCTTTTCATGTCTTGGTTGTCTTCCTTCTGCTTTTAACCAGATGGTACTTTTATCTTTGGCAGAGCTCTGATTTCTTGGACAGATTTTTTCCTATTAAACAGAACTCTGTATCCCCGTGTATTTCAGTTACCTGTCCTGGTTATAATTCTCAGACACATAATATAATTCATGTTCCTTTTATTCAAACCAAGGTATCAGTGTCACCTGACAAACATCAATGGCGCACCTTCTATGTGCCAGGAACTGCAAAAAGCTTAAAAATGACGATGAGAAGATATCTTCCCTAAAGGTCTCATGGGAATACGGAGGAGGAAACACAAACCTCAGAGAAAGGATAGCCTGAGCCTGAGCCTGGGCAGTTGGCACTCAGCTCCTCAGGGAAGTGCAGAAATGCATCTGAGGTAGGACACTTGAACTTCAGAGAGACGATGATTTATTTAAAATAGAAAGATGAGCAAAGGCATTTATAGTGAAATGACCTTGTCTGAGCAAGAACAAGCAGTCATGTGAACAGCTGATTCCAAGTAGTTACCTGTAGGGTTCCTCATGGAGAACACAAATTTAGGGAGCCATCACGTAACAGGGAAGGATATCTGGACAGTTCTGTAGTAATGGCAGCCTCTAGATGGCTCAAAGCCAAGTAGTGACACAATAAAATCTGACTTCAAGTTTTATAAAGTTAGATCATGTAGTAACGGTTTGTCTGTTTTGAATCAGATTTATCCAGTGATTTAACCACCTCAAACGGCAGAGTTTGTCTCTTTGCCACCTAGCTATTCTTTTTGAAAAAAAAAATCTTTATTTATGCCAGTACCTTGGGAAATCCAAGCCTTGACAGAGGTGGGGAAATAGAAGAAATGTATACAATTGTGTGACAGTGAGGTGTGACACACTAGAGTGGTGTGGCTCATGGAAACCAGACAGGGTTGGATGGCTTGAGGCAGGCGTGTTTCCAATTCCTCATTTTATTCTTGAGAATGGGAAGTGAAAACCTTGGGCTGGAATTGAACAGGGCTGTTTTCTGGTAGTGACTCTTAAGTTTGGAACTTTTTTAAAGCAGAGGTTGCAGAATTTAGCACAGTCTTCCTACTGTGATCCAAACAAAAATTGTAAGTAGCGATCATCTCTGTCACACTAGTTTTTGTTTATGTTAATCTATCGCTTAGTTAACAGGTTACATTTATATTGTGCTGTGTTGTCTACATTTCAGTTACAAATCTACATTTTCCCAGACTATGTTAGAACAATTCATATTCTCAGTGACACTTTGGGAAAGCAATATAAAGAAAAAGAGAATTGTAGCAAGAAGAACTGACCTCCAGTTTTGAATCTGTTTAAAAGTATTTTGATCTCAGTGAAAGAGAATTGCTGTATGTCATGGCTTGTTTTTTAAATGGGGACTTGTGTTTTTCCTGGGCCATCCCAAGTAACTCTTGTTATATGAATCTGCACTCTTGTTATATGAATCTGGACAGACTGATTTTAGACTGGGAATGCCTCTGTTAATCTTTCCATTATGCTCATTTACATGTTATGTAAAAGTTTTATAAACTGAAATGGATCACAAAAAGTACTAATTACTTTTTTACTTAAATCTTTCCTATTTGATTTTTTGTATCTTCTATATTTTCACTAGTAAAATAGGTCAATTTGTCAATCTTCTGAAGTGAATTTTGGGCTGTAGTCATTTGGAAACCCTTTACCTATCATTACCTGCCATCCATACTCTGGGTCATATGGAGATAGAAAATAGTGTAGTTCTTTTTAAACATATAAATACTCTTGTTTATTTTTAATTTTTGCATTGAAAAGTTTAATAACTTGTTAGTAAGAAAACACCACAAAAGATTACAAATTAATTTCCAATTGTATTAAAAGTCTCTGTTTAGTGCAAGCTTATATATTTTTGTTCAAGTGTTTTCTTTGCCTTTGCTCTTATTTTTGTTCTTCATAAAAAGTACAGGGGCAAGCTTTTTTGTCATTTAAATATATGGAGTTAATTATAATTACAGAAAATTCCAATTGAAGTGACTATGTTAAGGTTGTTATGGAATATTTGATTATACCTTCAAGGCTTTACCACAAGTTTACTTCTAATGTATTTAAAAGAATTTTCTTGTTATGGTACCATAAAGAGAATTCTATTCCATTACAGGAATCAAGATACTTTTTAACAGAATTATTATATTTTATTGGATTTTCTTCCCTTGAAGTTTTATTTTGTGCTTGATCAAAGTGGGAACCTATCAAGCGAGACTATTGCAAAGGTTTATTCCACACTCAAAGTGATTCTTGTCAGAGAGGGAGAAACTGTGTGTTTAATTTCTGGTGCTAGTATTTTGCTGTGCTCCCTTTTCTATCCATTAGTAGCCTTTTATCTTCATTTAATAATGCCTCATCGGGAATGTTAAAGTTGAATTACAAATCATTAGATATTTTAAGCATGTAATGTCTTACTTTAAATAAATCCAAGGGAAAGAAAAGCTAAAATGATATAAATTGTTTGAAGTCAGTGTCATTCTCCACACGAAACCCTGAGGGTGTAAGTCAAGCAATTTCCAGGCCTGAAGTGAGCAGAGACCTCCAAGCTACCTTCCTGACAGCCTCCATCTGCCCAGCTCATCAGAAGGCTGCCCTGGTGACTCATGATTGACCATCTGCGCAGCTCTGAATTGCCATATTTGTCATCCATTTAAGGTAAGAGGTAAGCAAGGAGTTATAGAATAATTCTTCCTTTTTAAGTATTTCTATGGAAGGCTTTCAATTATTCATTTACGCATTCATATAACAAAAAAATAACTGACTTAATCTATCTGACCCTGATCCAAGCCCTGGGGACCATCCCATGAACAAGAGATGCGTTTTTCTCATGATCTGACTTTGTGCCTGGACAGACTGATTTTAGACTGGGAATGCCTCTGTTAATCTTTCCATTATGCTCATGACAACATCATGAAAGTAATGAACAGTGTTACGTAAATGTAAATTTGGCAGGATTGACTTTGCACATTAGCAAGTCTTCTTAAAAAAGAAACTTGGAGTTCAAATTGAAAGAGAGGACCAGGGGAGATATAGCCCAGTGGCACAGTGGCTGCCTCGCAAGTGTGAGATTGTAAGTTCCATCTCTGATACCAAAAACAAAACAAAACAAAACAAAACAAAACAAAACAAAACAAAACTAGCAAAAACAATTGGAAGAGAATTAGGGAAGGAATGGTCTCCTAAATTCTGCATGTGTCAATGAGCATAAAAATAAAGAAGAACAAAAATAAGCCATTGTAGCCAAGGTCAGCATCTACATGGAAGGGACAGCATAAGATGTATGTGTCTCACTTATAAAGAACTTGATTTACTGGCACTCTGGGACAACTCTGAAAATGCCCATGGAAGAAACATTTGAGAACATTAACTTTTCTCACGCAGGAATAACTTCCACATCTGGCAGCCTGTTGAAATAGATATCTTGAATTGCCAATTTTAGAAATAGTTTTGTTAAATTGCTGAACTGAGGTAGATAAAAGATGAGGAAAATTCATAATTAAAAAGAAAAAAAAATCGCTGTGTGAGAATAAGAATCCTGGAAGGTAAATTAGACCTGCCTCCACTCTTGTTTTTAGACTTCTTTTTGGTGACTTCATGAATTAAAAAAGAGAAGAAAAAAAAAACAAAACTATAATCCTGTCCAGATGGGGACTCCAGATGAAGTAGAAGTGCTTCATAGATGCTAGCTGAGTACACTGTCCAAGTAGCACAAACTAAACCTGTCAGAAAGACACACAGTTTATTGTGGCTTTGAACTGTGTTGAAGAGATCTATATTGAGAATTAATAACTTGTGGTGTCTTTCATGGGTTTTATTTTGAATTCACTTAATCAGAGTAGACTCTATCCACTAAGCTCGCTCATCATTTAATTAACTGAGAGTGGCTCTGGATCAGAAGTGCCTCCAGAGACTTATTGAAGAAAGCACCAAGTCCCTGAGGAAGTCACCTTCTGCTCCTATCTCAATAAATTCCCATAAAGAAGTTTGAAAGGAAAGTACTTCATTTAAAATCAAAAAGCACAAAATAAGATGCTGAAAATGAAACCAGAAGAAGTGCGGAGATGAACGAACCAATAGAAACTTCAGATATCAAATTGTCAGACACAGAGTATAAAATAATTGTGCTAATGTACATAAAGGAACCTAAAATTGTGAAATAAAAATGCCACAAGAGAAGCAGCCAGCTTGCCACTCTGGTAAGTGGCTGTGGCCTGACAAGCCATGCCGCCCCAGGGCAAGAATCATCAGCGTCTCCTAAAATCTGCACCATGTTAGAACTTGGGGCCCTGGGAAAACAAGCAGCCAGCTCGCCACTCTGGTAAGTGGCTGTGAGCCTACCCACGCGATCAAACACCTCCCACCCCCCCACCTCCCCACCCCTGGCTAGTAAGTGGGAGCCAGAGACCTGAGTTTCATTTGCGAGTTTGACTATATGCAATATTGCAAATAATTGGGATTTCCTTCTACCATCTTTTTGAAGGCACATATTTTTATCACTGTTTGGCTCTTTTCTGATTAATGGTATTGCTCTATTCAATATTCTGTTTTTATAAGTTCAGTATTTCCTTTGATTTTGCTGTACCTGAGTGAAAGAACAACTATTGTGAAGAAAATGAGATATACTATGTACCTATTACTGTTATCCCGGGAACCTGCTGTGAAGTTCTGTACCAATTTCACTACACTGTCTTAATTGGCTTTGTTCCATCTTGTTCTGCTGTCTTTTACTACCTTCAAAATAAGAAAAAAAAAGAAAAAAAATGCCACAAGAGAACAAATGACAACAAAAAGAAACCAAAAATGATGAGTCAGTGTGAGGTAAGAAAAACATAGCACTCTAGAAATAGTGTGTGTAGTAATTAAAAACCCCATGGGCAGATTAAACCACTGAAGAAACAGAGTTTAAAAGAAGAAAGAAGAGATATCATTGTACTTCTGAACAGGCCTATGTGTACCTCTCCATCTTTCCGTGTTTTCTCTCTTCCCTGTGTTCTGTCCTTGCATGTTTGCATCTGATTTGGGCTCTGGAAACTGTCTTTGCACTCAGGCTATACAGGCTGAGTTGCCGAATCAGGGTCAATTCTGCCACGTTTCTGCTTTGTGACCCATGGGTAAATGACACCCTTTCTCCCTTGTACTGTCAAGAATCTGAGCCATAATGTCCTTGAATGACCATAGAGTAGCGGGATTAACACAGACCTGTGGAAAGTTATACTCCTCCTGCTCCAGGGAGGGAATTTTCACCCTGTATAACCCTACAAGCCCTCTCAGGGCATGAGCAGACAGACCTGTGGCCCAGGGGACAGACACTGTGACTAATTGCCCACTTCATGTGCTGCTCATGGGAAAACAGCGTGCAATACATTTCATGCTCTTTCCTGCACCAAGGTATTTTGAAAGCCCAAATAAATAGGGCCTTTATGGGAGGTTCTATTTTCCTAGAAAACAACCATTTGAATTATCATCTACATTTATAATGTACACAAGTTAATATTTCCCAAAGGGTCTGAATTATTCATCACTCTAGATTTTCTGATAAAGTGGAATCTATTATTGCATTGTTAGAGGTTCTTTGGATGGAAAGATTCTGGAGACAACTTGAAACTATATTCAGACTTCAAACTAAGTCTACCACATTTAAAATGCCCAATTTTAACCAGAAGATCCCCATTTAAACTCTTGCATAGAATGTGGAAAATTTTTTAAAAATTAATTTGTGAGTTAATTTACTAATAATGGTATAAAACCCATTTATATGCAAAGAAGGTAGAATAACTTGTCAGTGTATCCATTAGTATTCCATGTGTATTTTAAGAAAGACCAGTATAGTTATGGATTATTTTCATTTCAATGAGGATACATTTCACTGTATCACATTTCTTTTCTTTTTTTAATGTGTCATATTTCTGATAGATGTTTCATGAAGGCATGAGATTTTAGTCATGTGGATCTAGGTAGGCATGTATGCCTGTAATATGCAGGTAGCATAAGAAATATTATGTTACTAGGTACAAAGTCTAAATCTGGTACTATGAACAACACAAACACGTCAGTCTTAATGAGTTCAAATGGCTGAAAATTTAATATTAAAAATACTTAAATACATGCAGCTAGTTGTGGTTTATAGAAGGGATCATTTTAAAAACTTTTTCTCTGTATTACTTTCAACTTATCTATGCTTAATTTGCCTTTCCATTCTATTTCCCCTGAAAATCCATCAAGGAACATGGGGCTACTGCTAGACATTAACAAAACTGCATCAGCAGAAGGGGAGGCAGGAGTCTGTGCTATGAGCCCAGGGGCAAGTGCACATGCTTCAGCTTTCCTTCATGTAAGTGTTCTGCCCCTTCTCGTCCCCCTGGTTGGTGAAGTTACCTGTGGAAGGATAAGGGCTTGCAACACAGGCCACTGGGTGCCTTGTTGCTGGTTGGTGGTTTGTTCAAGCAGCAAAGGCTGTGTTGATCTCTCTGTTCCCTAATCCTTCCAGCACTTGCCTCTGTTGAGGGATTAATCACGGACTTGGGAAGTACGGCAGTCTAAGTATTGAGAGGTCAGCTTTCTGAGAGAAAAAAACAAACCCCCAAAGGGTGACTGATAGCAGACAAGGCACAGACAAAGGGAGAGGTCAAATAAACATACATGAGCCAGATTGGACCTTTCTTCTCAGCCCACAGAGAGGTTGTTGGAGGTCCCCTTGCCCAGAAGCATTCAACTAACAGTGGTGATGAGCCTGTTATGCCACAGGGGACTGAAAACTTCACCAGCACTAGATTAGTAGCTGAGTTACCACATGACAGGGATACTGCAGAAGGCATTCTAGTCTTAGGTATAGGAAGGGAACAGATTTACTGATAGGAAGGGAATGAACTTTACCTAAAGTTCTCTGATATTGGTTTTTCAATAATGTTTGCTTTTTTTATGAAAAACAAAAGATCCCAGGAAATTAAAAAAAAATCCTTTAAAAAATCATACAAGTAAGGATGGTGTTGGTACAGTGGTTGTATAATATTCTACACTTCTTTTCTCATGCATCTCATAAGCATAGGCACTCAAAACACAAACTTTAACTAAAAAATGGCACATTATATTTTCATTTACAAATTATGCAAAATTGTACAAGTATAAAAGCCCATTTTATAGATAAAAACCTGATTTTTGAACTCAGAATATGATCTTTACCTTTTTTGACTAATAAATGAGCTTCATATTAACATTTTAAATAATTTATAGCAACTTGCATGGTATAGAAAAGTTCATCTGCTTTGGAACTTTGGTTTTGGTCTGTATTTTCCTGGCATTTATAAATAACAATGAGATTGACATTTTTAAAAAGAAAATAATTATGTACCTCCTTTACAAATATTGTAATTTTCATAAAACCTAAAGCTATGGTATAATTCAATACTTATTATATAAAATTATTTTGTTTTGAAACACTAAATTATACAGATTAAAGCAGCAAGTACCACCCTATAGACCATTTTAGGTGTTATAAAGGTGAGGAATGGTTCTTTACCTTTTCATTCACTGGCTATGAGGTATATGCTTTTAGAATTCTACCTTATAACATTTCTCTATTTTCTTCTGCTATGACATAATATCTTAAACTGAATACTTCATAAAGAAAATAGCTTCATTTAGCACACACTTTGGGAGGCTGGAAGATCATGATAAAATCCCATCACTTTGGACTTTGGTGAGGGCTCTTTAGCTGGTTCCTACTATGGCAGATGTTAACATAGTGAAATTTACACAACAGAGAAAAAGAGAGAGAGAGAGAGAGAGAGAGAGAGAGAGAGAGAGAGAGAGAGAGAGAGGTCATATTGGAAGCCAGGATGCCAGAGAGAGATTTGGGGATCAAGTTTGCTCTTCTATAACCACTCGCTTCCATGAGAACTAATTCACTCAAGACCAGCATTCATTTTTTCTGAGGGTGAGGTAATTAATGTTCTACTAGTTCTCATCTCTTACAGGCTCCATTTGTTCTTAATCCTGCTTGCTGCATCAAGGACCAGGCTACCAGCACATGACCTTGGAGGCCAAATTGCAACTGAAACATTGCACTAGGCTTCTATCTAATAGCAGGTCTAATTCTTTTAGCTAAACTACTGAAAGGAGAAGAAAGTGTGTTAACAGGAATATAGTATTGCTCTCAAATGGCCTCATGTCTAAATTCTAAAGGAAAGGTTTTTTTGAACAGATATATTACAGTCCTGTATGCTTCACTGAATCCTTGCCATTCTAGAGAGTACTTAGAAGGAAAGTTTATATGTAGAATAAAGAAAAATCAATAATAAGCTGGGAACTTGAAATTGATTTTGTCTTTCTGCATTTCGAGGGAAACGCAAAGTCATTGTCAATATTCCTGAAAGACAGATATAGCATTAAAATATATCTTCTTTTAGGAATTGTATTAGCTGCATTCATAGTGCTTCTAAAAGTACTTAAACTTTAAGGTGTATGTGATTTAAAACATGTTAAAATGTCCACTATTTGCTTCATAAGGACAAACTAGAGAGACTTTTTTTTATGATTTCTTATGTTGCCTTCTCAATTTTCTCTAGAATATAGCATACATTTTCAGAATTATTTCTAGTTATACTGTTTTTGTTTTAATTGTATCTTTTACTTATATTTTATTATAATTCTCTAATTCCATCAGTCAGTTTTTATTTCTTTTTCTTAAGATAAGAAATGCTTCTATTTTTATAGGTTCAATGGATACAGTTTTGTTTCACAGGTTAATATATTTCCTGTGGCCATTTTTAATAACTAGCTGAAATAATAACTTTCTGTAATTAGGATATAAATGATTTATTTCTTTAAAACTTCTGACAAAAAAAGACCTATAGATACTTCATGTACTAAGCAAAAAAGTTGCTAATAAAGACCCATAAGTGCTCCTTATCAGTGACCTCAGGCAAGTTTTACAGTATTCAAATGCCAAAGGTGTTAATTAATTTTACTCTTTCCGAAGTAGAAAATAATGCTTACTGCTTGAGGGCTCATTGCTTGATGCAATCGATGTTGCATATGAATTAATACCTGGAAGAAATTAATACACATAAGGGAAAGAAAAACTTGATTAGCTACCTAGCTAGCTATGCAGAGCACAGAGATAAACTAAGGAATTAGGAACCTCCATTTCTGCAGAGCCCTCTGCCTTTCTCCTTGGGTCTGTTCTTGAAACTTCCTTCATCTCAGCAATTTGCTCCTTTCAGTTATGTGTCCCCAACCCATGCATGATTTTCTGACCAGTTATTCTTTCAGTCAAGGCGCTGCTCTTGCTGTAGGCATGCTGACAAATTAGCAATCAAGGTGGGAAAACCATTTATCCAGGTTGTGCTTTGTATTCATGCTAGAGTCGCAATGACAAGTATCTTCAGCAGCAAACAATGAAAAAATTATCAGTGGCTTAAGCAGGAGTTTAATAATTTCCATCAATCTTACTGTGTTCACCTCAATTTTAGTTATGGGTGGCTATAACTTAAATTATTGGCATCATGCTGCATTTTGCCTTTGTTGTCAAACTAAAATCATATTTAGATATACAGTATATGCATAAAAAGTCTGAAAATTTAAGAACCATACATTTGTATGGATTTACTAATCATTGTAATTTTAAAGAAAGAAAAGGATAGTTCTGTTTGTATATATCTGTGTATGGAAGCACAAGTCTTTCAAAGTACGAAAATAATAAAATATGAGGGATTTTGGAGTGATTCCACCCTCAAGCAAGAATATGCTTGTAGGCTAGATTAGTTTAGTTTAGTTTAGTACAGCTTAGCTTAGCTTAGCTTAGCTTAGCTTAGTTTAGTTTAGTTTAGTTTAGTTTAGTTTAGTTTAGTTTAGTTTAGTTTAGTTGTGTGAGACAGGGTATTACTATGTAGTTTAGGCTGGTCTCATAGTCTGTGTTTCCCAGGCTGGCCTCCAACTCACTGAAATCCTCTGCCTCAGCATCCCGAGTATGGGATTACAGGCCTTTGCCACCACTCTCAGATAAGCACATGTATCTCTGGGTGTTTAGGCATTACTCTCATTACAGTGTCAATTTCCAGGAAAGCATGTTCTCCCTCTCATCATTTTATCTTCAATACCTAAAATCTCCTGGTATAGTGTAATGTTTTATTTTTTAAAAAAAGAATAAATGTATTATTTTCCATTCATACTTTGTATCATTTCTCCCAAAATCCATTTGTCTGATTTGTTTACAAGTGTTTACATGACAACTTGTGTGTGTGTGACTACTTATTTTTGCTTTTGCACTGCTGATATTCTTTTATAGTCTTATTCTTTGAAAGGATATTCAGTTGCTGTGAACAACAACAACAAAAATCTCAAAGTTCAAGAACTCCCTGACTTTAAAGCTCTCTTTCTGTACATAAGCTGGAAAGGCAAATCTGTGTATGTGTGCTCTGGCAGCCACAATCCCGGGATCCTAAATTTATCATTATGTATTAAAAATTATTTAAGATGTAACATGGGAAGGTGAGAATTCATCTTAATTTTTATTGCAAAAAAAGACCTATGAATATGCCACATGTGAAAAAAGAAAATGATTTTTCATTTACTCTATGGCATGCTAATTTTTAGATTGAAAAAACCATGCATTTAAATATCCTCTTTGAATCTTTCTAAAAATGACAGGAAATTATAGACTTAAAGTAGGTATAATTTTTTTAAAAAAGTTACTGACTGAGCATATTCAAACTATTCTCTATGCAGTTTTTAAACTTTTTCTGCTTATATTCTACTTGTCCCAGTTTGACTTAACAAATTTCCAGTGGAAATCACTTTCCTCAAAATGCTGCATTGGAGCCAGCAGAAAGTGTCCAGAAAGAAAGCAACACTGAAAAGGCTGAGAGAGATATAAAGAACTGGTGAGTCACACTTAATTAACGGTACAAAAGCATATAAAATTTTGCTTTCTTAGTGGAGATAAAAATGACCCCTTCCGTATTATTAATATATTTTCTCATTTGTCAATAATATCTTCTTTTGGAACCTAAAAACAGCAATGTAAAATACACAAACCATCCCCCCCAACACTCTTTTAGTAAAAGTAGATATATATATTCTGGCTTGAAATTTCTTCTATATGGAGATTAGTATGATAGTGTTAAACTTTATCTCTTTTTGAGCATTCATTTTAGAATTTGAATTATGGTTCACACATGAATGAGAGGTTTGAAGTATACATATTTCAGAAAAGGCATCAATATCGTAACACCATTTTCATGCCTGACCAACAGGCTATTCTTTCTGTTTCCCACAGCAAAGTATGCATAGACTTTCATGAGAAGAAATTACTTAGTCAACTTGAAAAATTACTAATATTTTGTGATGGCTTACTATGATCCAGGAACTTCATTTTTAATGGCCTTAATGTACAAAGATTCTTACATAAATCCTGGGGAGTATTGCTTAGCCTATTCTGTGTGTTTAAGAAAAAAAAAAGGTGTATATTCAAAAAACAAAGTACCACTGCAGGTGATCTGAACAACAGATTTTGAATCCAGCTCTTGGCTCTTAATTTCTGTTCTGCAAATATGGATAACTCCAAAATAAGTCCACTAAATAGTTTTAGGAAATTTTAAGTTTGAGTTCAAAAGACATTTCCTAGAGGATAAACAGAAAAGATAAAATATTTTTAAAACTATGTTCTGCCTATGGTATCTTTTCATGGATTATGTCTTCAATAATAAAGATTATAATAGAGCTTACTCAAGCATGTCAGTAGAGACAGACACATAAAGTGACAGATACAATTTAATGGCCAACAATAATGCTAGGAATCTTGAAGATGCTCAGGATAGTAGTCTTTTGCAAATGCAGATTAACATCATAAAGGGGTATAGATTACAGTGTGGAAATCATGTGAACTTCTATTAAGGGAAATGTTAAAGCTTTTCCAATTTCCTAAGAATAATAAAAATATATATACTATGGGATTTGCCCTTGTTCCTTATGGTACGGGGTAGGAATATTCTCACTTCCAATTCATATATTTTAAGGAAAGATTTTTTTCCTTGTCACCAATGGAAACTAAAAGCCAGGGCCATTTTTACAGCAGTTTGTTAATTTTAACATTTGCTGATTTCTTACAGTAAAAGTAGTGGCAAGATACTACTTTTTTCTCAAAAGCTTGTCATATACTAAAATAATAATATGGAATCAATGATAGTTTGGATGTAATCTTAGAAAACTATGATTGCCAAAGCAACTTGGAGGTGACTGAGACAATGCTTTTCTAGTTAATTTAAAGAAAGTACATATAGGACATCTTTATTTTTAGGTTTTTCTTCTTCACTTATATCAATCAAAGAAAACACAGTAAAAATCTTTACTTTTTAAATATTTATGCTTCACGTCTAAAGTATCCCAAAGAATGGAACAAGTTACATTCAAAGTTCAGCATCAGCATTCTGAAAATACCCCAAAGTGCTTCAATGTCTGCATAAACCCAGAGCCATTCCCTGTACTGGGTGAATGTTAACAAAAATCAAAATAGCAAATATTTTTCAGAGCCATCCATATACTACATTTTATTAAGAAAGTTGGTAATTGAAAATATTTTAAAATGATTAACTTCATGGAGCCTGCGGTATAAACAGGATCAAATTCACTGGCATGTGCAACAACACGCACAGCAAGACTTTTACCCCCCCCCCCTTTTTGTAGATAATATTAAGCTCCAGAGTTTTGCCAGTCAAAACTCACATCTCTGGCTTCTCTTAAAATACAGGTTTTATTGGAGAATTAGAGGAAGAGGTGCAGATATTGAGTAGGTAACTTGTCTTATTTAGCTTTTTTAAGTGAAGATGATTTAAGGTGTTCTCAGGATGTGGTTTTTACGAATCTTCATGAGGATAGGGCTTTTGGTGTGTGTTCTCTTTTCTATCTCTATTGCACTGAGTATTGTGAACATTAATCCTGATACGCAACTTCACTGGATTAAGGAATGACTAGAGGATTAGGGAAACATGCTCCTGGGTCTGTCTGACCATGTTATGGAGGCATGGCCTTGGGTGCTGTGCACAGTCTCTAGTCCATTGCTCTCTAGTGTTATCTTCTCTACTTCCGGGCTGTCATGACCTATCTTCTCTACTTCCGGGCTCAACCATGCCCTTTTGCCATGATATTCCTGCTTTGGAGCCAGCAAACTATAGCCTGAATCTTCTAAAGCAATAAACTCATTATACCTTTCCTCTTTCAAGTTATGTGTGTTAGGTACTGTACAAATACTAGGTAATATATAGTACTATTCCAGTAAGTCAATGAATCATGGAGTTGAATGAGGCAATAATTCATTCATTCATTCATTCATTCACTTTTATTTTATGACCAAGACGTTTCAAAAACAAAAAATAATCACAGATTTTGTCTTCAATGATATCAAGGAATACTATAGTAGTAGTGAAAATAAACAGATAATTATACTGTAGTATATTATGTGTAAAATAGGAAAGTATTTTAAAATATGGGATCCTTTTGAGGGCTCAAAGGAGGAATAATATTAATCATAAATTGGGATGATAAGAACACAGTTATGAAAAATCATGTGTATAAGCCACACGGCCACTTCTGTTATGCTCTCTACCAATATACCAATATACCAAATATAGCACTCTACCAAGCAAACAGAAAGAGTTCAATGAATGTTTGTTTTAAAGAAAGAATTATAGTTAACCAGCAAAGAAAGGCAGAGTAAACACCAAAAAAATGTCAAACCATAGAAACAATTTACTCTAAAACGTTAAAGGATGAGTTAGGGCTATCCTGGAAAATTTAAGAACCTTACAGTTAACTCAGGGTACAAGTTGGAGTTGCAGTTCAGTGGTAAATGTGCTTTCTAAAGGATTTTAGGCAAAATATGACAGAGTGAAGGAGTTGACAAGTACTAAGGATGGGAAATGATGTGATATAGGTATATAGTGACCAGGAAATCAGAAATGACACAATAAGATCTTGAAATAAGGCAACACTGGCTATGACAATGGATTGGGAAGAAAAATACATGTAATATTTCTTCCCTCTGCCTCACCTACCTTATATGGTATCACAGTGTATTAGCTTCCCTATTGCTAAGACAAATTACTTCATAAAATGTAAAGAATGAGAAGTTTATTTGTCTCAGTTTCAGCAGGTTCAGTCCATGGTAGCCTTTACCAAGACGGAAACATCATGGTGGAGAGTGTAGAGGAGAAAATGCACTTAATTCATGATATCCAGGAAGCAGAACAGGGGAAATAATGCCACAGAAGGGACCTGGGGTCACAAATATCACCTGGCTTCAGGTCTCCATGAGTCACCCAGACAGATCCAAAAATTGTTTACTATACGTCTAGGCATTTCTTAATCGTATGAAGCTGACCTGTTACAGTTAACAGCTATCTTATTTCTATGGAATGCATTCATGTTTCCTACTTTCCTATTCATCTTTCCTCAGTGTCTGAATATCTTGTATCTTCTAAGATCTAGCAAACTTATTGCCTCAAACTTTTCTTTCCCATACATTAAGTTGGATTAACCTCTATAAACTTCCCAAACATCTTATTTTTTATTTCAAGATATTATTAACATATTAAAAACATATGCTAATAGCTCACAGTTCCTGAATGCTTCTGTTTGAATACAGTTGGATTTCAAACAAAAGTATTCTACAAAATTTTGCTTCCTTTTTGAGAATTCTGCATCAAGTGATGAATATTACTATGGCCATTTTCCCCATAAAAGCAAAATCACAGCCTTCTTCCCTCAAATCATAAAACAAAGTATGTAAACCATGATATCACTGTATGTCTTGTTTTACTTGAAATCTACTAAATTTCAAGACATTTCAATATAGGGATTGTGTCTTACCCATCTAATTTCTCTGGTTTATGAACAATTTTAAGGGTATCACAAGCAATCAATACATGTTTGCAAATAAAAGAAGATAGCATGATTTTAAAATATGCTGTATCAGGGATCTCTGGGTATAGGATTTAGCTAGTGCTGACTCATCTGTCAACTTGATGATCTCACCAAGAAATTCACCTTTCTGATCAGGAGCATGAGAATTTAAAATCATAATGCTCTTTTTTATTTTTTCCACAATTCATTTATTGGACAGATGTGTAGGGACCTGATAAAAAATACTCCTTTATAAGAATGAATTCTGCATATATACATCAGATCTTTTCTGAATCCAAATTTCATTTTTCGTATGGTCTATGAGCTTTACTTTTTCAATATGAAAAGTGTATTTAGGATGCAGAATTTCCCTCAAATGGTCATTGTCTTGAAGTCAATGGGAAAGTTATTAGATTAAGAGAGATTTTATAGGCTGAGTGCGTTAATCTATTGATATATTGGTGATCTGATGGCATTATGGGAGCATCTCAGCTCCACCATCTTCTCTGTGACGCTCTCCATCAGAGCACTTCTATGATGTAGACTTAAACAATGGAGTCAGGTGACAATGGACTGGAACTCCTCACACTGTGAACCAAAAGAAATCTCCCACTCTTTAAGTTTATTTAGCACAGCTATGGTAAACTGGCTAATGTAACACCTATGAATTAATTTTTTATGAAGCTTTGTACCTATGTAAAGCACTGAGGTAGCCTGCACTACCTTTTCACAAATATTTGCTGTTTATCCTTGGAGATGAATGGTTCTTCATCAGCATAATCCTCGGCAACATGACATGCTTTGGATGATAGTATAGTGAGTGTAAAAATGTAATGTTTTTCTAGGTAAAAGATGTAAGAACCAGCATATGAGTTAATAGAGGCTATCTTTTTCTTCGCCAACTTAGAACCTATGGTTGGAGAAGTTCCAATTTACAGCTTTGATGATTTCATGAAGTAGGATAGAATAGTAAATGATAGAAAAGATTATATTAATTTTATGGGTAAGAATTTTCTGTTAAGCTTTTTTTACTTTTAATTTTTTCCGATAAGCTTTTAAAACTTTTGAGTTACATGTGTTATGTGTTTTTACTAAGATGTGAGAGAAAATATGTCTCTTACTGTGGTTCAGTTTAAAAAGTTCTTATAAAGCAAGACTGGGTTTAGCAATAAGGAGGAAGTGTTTTGATTTTTATGCCTGCACTATTTAGTTTTCCTATCACTGAGACACAGCACCCGATACCCATGATTTAAAGGACGAGAGGTTTGATATATCTCACAGTTTCAGGGTTTTCAGTTTATGGTCAGCTGACTCCAAGGAAGAAAGGCATAGTGGAGCAAAGTTATTCAGTTTATGGTGGCCAAAAAGCAAAACATGAGAAACAGCCTCAGCAATAATAGAGCAAAGGACCACAAACAGTACACATGACCCACATAGATATACCCAGTAGTGTGCTCTACTAATCTCCTACTCAGTGCCCAAGCCAATTAACAATCTACCCTACCCTTGTCAAGATTGCTTTAGAAAGCAGACAGTGATTAATTCACATAATACAAGATATAAAGTAGTCCATGTATTTCAGGGACAACTGTTTGATTTAATTCAGTTAGTTTTGTCCCTGACTCAACACTTTTACCTCTGAATATTATAAGAGTCATTATATTTCTCAAATGTAATATTACTATGCATTTGGTCTCTCTGGCATCCGTTATTATATATATATCTTTGAGGAGTTGTAATGCAGGAATCAGAGCCACTATAGACTGTATCCTCAACGAACATGCTTCAGAATAGCTTGGATGTCCTTTTGCTTGGGCCAGGAAATAGAGGTGATTGGAAACTAAAGGGAATGACATGTTTTTGAAGGTCTTTCTGATTCTCGAGTTGGAGGATTCTGTAAGTGTGCAGCCTCCTGGCCTTTGGCAGTGAGCACAGGAGACCTAGATCTCTCCTTGACTTTCTGCTTCCTGCCCTTCAATGTTATTGACACTATTAGTTTTTCCTTAGGGAGGCATGCTGCTTCCAGCTGCTAGCAGAAAATGCCAGTGGCTGCATCCATTTTCCACTTCTTAGTTATTTAGGACATGACTAAATTGTATGAACCTCAAGGGAGAGAATTTAAGGAAAGCATCCTCTACAAGGCTGACACAGCAGAAAATCAAGGAGACCATGCATCAGGAGAGAGGGCTACTGATCTGGGCTAAAGAACTAGCACTCTCTTCCCAGGATGCACCAGGCTGAACAGGCCCCTGGAGAGCGGCTCACTAAGGGGTAGTCTTTCATAGTGCTGAGATAGATGATGCAGGTCTCATGGAGTTAGCCTAGTACACCTTGATGACCCAATTCCTCTCTAGCATGCAGGTCTGTCCACATGTATTTGGAAATATACTTTGCTTTGCTTGAAATACACTTTGCTTTGCTTGGAGAAAATGGGGCCATCTCAGGCAGGAGGTATTCTATTATTTATATAAGCATTCTAATGGCAAATCTTGTGTGATCACAGCTTCTATCATGCAGAGAAATGTGTAGTTCAAGGCAGCAGACATCTACTGAAGGTCTTGTTATGTGCCAGACCTTGTAATGTGCACAGTGCTTACAAAAATGGAAGGAAGGATTTGTTAGGTTTTATTCATGTGCTTGTGTTATCGGGGGAGTCAGGCACAGAAGCAGACCATTTTATTGCCATAAAGCCCAGATTAAGGCACAGGTTTACATAAAGTGCTAGAATAAGTAGAATTTGAACACATCTAAGCAAAACTCATCAATCTCCATTTTCACTTAAAACCTATATTCCTTACCTGTTTTCTTTTGAAAGCAAAAGAGTGTGCTACTAAATGAAATACCTAAAAAGTGTAAGGAATTAAAACTTCTTAAATTCTTGGCCAATATAAGAAAGCTAGTATCATGATACATGGTTTTCATAAATCAATATTATTTTATAATATATTTTGATCGTTGATTGATTTATTTCACAATAAAAGAAATTGGCAGTACTATTCTTCCCAAATATAGCAATTAAGAGATTCAAGGGAATGACTTCTTGTTGTAGTCAGGGAAACAATTACATTCAGGACACATAATTTATTGTTTTATTTATAATAGTCACCTGGAGTCAAATTAAAAAAAAAGTACAGGAAATCTTTCCACATACTAAAGACCTAGAGAATCCTTGATCCCATGGCAATAACCTGCATGAGTTCAGATGAAAACCTAGAGCCCATGACAATGCCTCCCACAAATCCCACTGGAGGCCTAGGGCCCATAACAATGACTCATGTAAGACTATTTAGTGAATCTGCACTTGGAAGGCCCAAAGGTCAATGGTGGAACCTAGAAAGTCTATGCCAGTGGGATGAAGGATCTGTGCTAGTAGATTGAGGGTTCTGCACTGGAGTCAAGAGAAAACTCAAAATAAAGATCATGGTTCCCCTGAAAAGTACCACAGCCATCCTCAGTGACAATGAGGTCCTGAACTTCTCCAAAGATGAGAACAGCCGAGTCTACCAGGAAGCCAGTGTGACAGGCTTCTCCTGGAGATTGAACAGTGCACATCTTACCCCGGATCTAGGAAGCAGTGTTCAAATGAGCAGGGCTTCCCCAGGTGAACCACAACCACTCTCAGCAACAAAGTCCTAAGCTCCTCTGATAACAGGGAAGTCAGCAGGACACGTTTTTCCAGGAGAACCAAAAGCTCCTAAAGAACAAACAGCTCCAAACAACAACACTTAGGAGAACTCACAATGCTACTTTTCCTCTCCAGGTCTCCATTTTATGCTGGCAACAGCCCACAGGTGGGTCATCTACTCTCAGCATCATGCTGATTCAGTTAATTCAGCTGATGCTTAAATTGACCCTCAGGTTTTAATCCACCACATGTATATAACGGATGTTGCAGAAATATAAACAAATATTAAAATTTTATTCTTATCATAGGCTCAGAAGGACAGAATCTACAAATATTATGTCGGGAACATGACGAACCACAAACACTTTTAACTGATGAAACTATAAATCCAAGAGGGCAAGGATTGCTGTCTTGTTCCCTGGTGGCCCTTAGCACAGAAATTCAGGTTTGCATGTGCTGCTGCCCTACGAACTGTTCAACAAATGGTCCATAATTACCGATCATAGAGTAACAAGATAGATTAACACACAGTTTTACTTCTTCCTGGGATACTTAGAAATGTATTTTCCAATGTGATAATATTTCATAGGTATAGATTTCAGATAGCAAATTTAGGCGTGCTTTTAACATTATTTTAAATTCAGATTATCACTCCAGGTCCCCTAAGCTATATTATCACTTCAATGACTCCCTTTTTCCTCCCTTTCCACTGAAACTATGTAATGTGTATCATATTAAATGTCCTACTGTTACGGAAAACAGACCAAATACAGGAAGAAACAGCACTGAGAAGGTTTAAAAGGCAGTTTATTACAACAATGGCTTGACTGGGATCTCTCCCAAAGAGTCAAAGCCTGCCTGGCAGGGTTTCAAGGCTTTTAAAGGGAGGGCAACTAGATTGTACAGAGGTGCATTTGGAGCATTATGATTGGAGGGTTGGGTGATATCATGGGTTGACAAGGGAGTTTAAATGTTTTAGGTTGCGCTGCAAGTCCATTAGTTATACAAAGGCAGTAAAAACAAGGGTTACCCAAAGGAAGAAACGTTCTGTTATCAGGCCTGTCTGGATATGTCTACCTGGTTTTAGAGGGCATTCTTGGCAGGATTTATTTAAAAATTTAATTTCCCTTTTATGACAAGTAAAACTACATATAAAACAGAGGAAAATGCTTAGGATAATTTGTTATATAAATCATTCTAGAAAAACTGTAATAAAAACCCAATGTCAGTCAAACAGACATTTGGTGGAAATATAGTAAAAGAATTGTGATTGAGCCTTGACCAGTTGAAATCTAAAGAAAAATAAAAGTTGAATAAAAATAACAGAATGAAAGTACAAATGTCAGATGTTTTAACAAAAGAGTCAACATCAAAACATGGAAACAAAATGAGGATCCAATAGCATAATTTCTAAGTCTTTAGTAACTAAGCATCAAACATGATCAACTAAAATTGGTAAAAACAATACTATAAGTTTAAGGATTACAAAATAAAGAATGATAGCACTTTTGAAAAAGTTGGGTAATGAAGAATGAGAAGTAAATAGTTAAAACGTAAGTTAAAAGGGTATAAAGAGAACTGTATGTAGATATAATGGTCACCACTAAACAGCTATGTACACACATATGCACAAAACAATAAAAATGAATAACACATTGAAAGTCTTAAAACCATAAAAAGTTGTATAAATTACATAATCTGTCAAATAAAGCCAAGGAGAAATGACTTCAACAAATGTAAATAAGCCCCTCCCCAAAAGAAGCTGTTTATATTGCATTACAGAGCAACAACTCCATGTGGTTTATGAATGTCACGCAATAAATTACTTCAAAGTGCTGAAATAAAGATTTGGATAGTAGGCTACCAGGAAAACAGGATGAAACAAAGCAGTGGTTTTGTCAGACCAAGTAGATTTGGGGGTAAAACTCATTAACACAAGTAAAACAAAAATTATCACAGAAGTTAAAATTCATATAGAGATGCAACAGTTAAACATATTTGTACTATTTCAGTAATTCTTTAAAGCAGAAGTTGTATAACATAAAGAATACACAGAATTATTACTATTAGAAGGTTTGTAGCCTCATGTTCTAAGGCAGATTGAGTGAAAAAGGAATGAAAGCCTCCACACTCAGGTGGCTCCACAGAGGCATGTTTCATACCTGTAAAGGAGCAGATTCCCATGTTTGCCAGCTTTCTCAGTGCCTAAAAAATAAGCCTGACTTCCAAGAATATTTTTTTAATAAAGCAAATGCAGCATTGCTACAAAAAGCCCTCTATAATGAACTGCATATAAATTAATAACTATGGTTATCAGTGGTAACTATTACAACATATAACTCAACACTATATGAGTTATATAAGAATATAACATAAATTTTTTAATGCAAGAATTCTTCACAATTGGAATGTTTATGGGAATATCCAATACCTAAAACATTTGTTATTTCTTTTCTTTTTTCTTTTTCTTAGAGACTCATTTTACTAGCTACTTTGAAATATTTGATTAATTGTGGTCAATCATAGAAATCAGATTGTGCTTTAGAATATTCAGGTATTCCTCCTACCTAGCTGCTTCCCTGTACCCAGTAATTATCTCTCCATGCCCACTCCCTCACTCTATTCCTAGGCTGGTAACTACTTTCTGCCCTTAATATCCATGAGATCAGCCTATAGATGCATTTAACAAAATTTCAATATTCATTCTAGAAAGACAAAGAAGCACTTAAATATCAATAACTATTGTATTAAAAAGCAAATTTAAGTTATATATAGATATGCATATATATCAGTTTACTAATACATCTGTTTGCAAACAGTTGGGTTTTCAAACAAAAGCATTTAACAAAATTTTGCTTTCATTTGCAAACTCCACATCAGGAACAAACATAACCATGGCAATTTCCCCCACACAAACACAAATGCAACCATCTTTTCCAAAATCATAAAGCAAGTTAAGTTTGTAAACTGAGCTAGTATTGTATATTACATACAGCAAGTAGGAACTGCAGTAATAGTTTTTATCACATCAAATTGTATTGCTGGAATTAGCCAAAATGTTAAAAAAGAAAAATAAAGTTCTAAAACTTTGAAAAAGGAGACAGAACTACCACTATTTTATTAAATGTATAACTAGAAATTTAAATGAACTCAGGAAATAACAAAACTAACACATAGAATTTCATAACTTTTGCACATGCTTAGAAGCCAGTCAGAAGATACATGAAAGGAATTCCACCATTTACAATAGTAATCCAAAAAGCTAATATACCTAGAAATGAACTTCATAAGAAACTGTAATACTTATTTGAGCAAATGCTCTTGTTGGACATATTGTTGGATACAGATCAATTAAAAGCTAAAAATTTACTGAATAACCGCACCTGAAAAATGTATATTCTTCCAAATATAATTTAAAGAAATTTAGATAAAAATTTTCTAGCTTTTTTTCAGAAGTAGGATGTTGGGACCCACAAATAATAAATTGAGTCTAGGGGGTGTCCAAGGCTTTCCTTGTCCTTCTCTTTGAGCCAGATTGGAATGGGGAAACTCTCTGCTCTTTTCTAGTCCCTGTTGGAAGTCCTAGGGCTGGTGACTGCTGTGGCACTCAGAAGATAACATAAGAACTGCTGAGGACAATAAGGCACCTGGGGAAACGTCAGCTTCCTTATTGTCCCTGTCCCATCCTTGGAAGAATGCTCTGTTCTCACCAGTCCACTGTAGTTGCCACCACTGTCACCACTTATTGCCCTTCACCCATTGTCCTTAACTCAGATCTAATCAATAAATATAAGGTTCCAGCTGCCTCGTGGCCTTTTGTTTCCTGTAAACAGCTGGTCATCCCAGATCCCTGTTGCACTGTTATTTTATTTCTTTTTATTCTCACCATGTGCCATAATACTTGGCAGGAGACTGGGGACTCACTGCAGCAACCAGCTCGGTGGAAAGGGTTTCTGATACTAGGACAGTTGGTTCTAAAGTTCACTTGGAAAAATAATTTTTAAAAACTGAGAAAAACTACATTAATGAAGAAAGACTAGGCCTACTAAGTAACAAACTGTACTACAACAGCCTTAATAATAAGCCCTTCAATGGATCAATAAAACAAATAAACAAACAAACAAACAAAAAAATTCCAGACAGAGACACAAATGCTATAAGAATTCAATATACAATAAAGTATACCAGAGGGTTAGAAATTTTTCTTTTTAATAAGTAATGTTGCCACCCCATATATTTTAGAAATTGCTAGTATTTAAAAATAAAAAAATCACAAACAAGCCCCAAAACAAAAAAATAATGGGAATGTAAAATGGCATAGTCACTGTCAAAAGTAGGCTAGCAGTCTCTAAAAATCATTAAAAAATAGTTACCATATTATCTAGCAATTCTATTTTGGGATATATACCTTGAAGAATTGAAAGCAGGGACATGAAAATACATCTGAACACCCATGTTTATGGTGGCACTACTCACAATAGCCAAAAGATAGAAGGAATCCAAGTGTCAACTGACAAATGAGTGGATAAATAACATGTTGAATATACAAATAATGAATATTATTTAGCCTTTAAAAAGAGGGAAATTCTGATACATGCTGCAATATAGATGAATTTTGAAGACAGGCATCTTATAAGGACACATATTATATGATTATTCTTATATTATGCTCCTTGAGTAGTAAAATTCATAGAGGCTGAAAGTACAGGGTCTGCAAAACATGTGTCCACACTTCAGCTGTTCACTATACTAATAAATATATTGACGCTATTGGCCACTACTTTGAGCATCTCCTGTAGATTGTAGATGCCAAAGATCACTTGTATTAATCTCATGATGTCTCAATAAATTTAATATTAAAACATTTGTAGAAATTTTTCTTTGCCTGATGTATACATTTTTTGGCAGACTCTGTAGAATAGTTGTTACCAGGTATTTTGGTACTTAGTTTCCAAAATTAAAAAAGGTCTGCAGATGGATAGAAAAGATAAGCTTTACAATAATACAAATCTACTTTATACCACTGAATAATAACCTTGAAAATAGTTAAGATGGTAGTATTTGTATTATGTGTATTTTGAAATAAAAGTCATACATGAGAAATAAAGCAAGTAATAACTATCTAGGAAAAATTAGATCCATATTTAATATTACACACCTGAAAAACATCCAAATGGATCAGAAACAGTTTTAAGAAGAAAGTATATATCCATAAATGCTTACATCAAAAAAGAAAAAGCATCTCAAATAAAAATACTAATGTCACATTTAGGAACAAGGAAAACAAAAGAAAAAAAAAACTACTCTCAACATTACCAGAAGAAGGGAAATAACAAGACCTTAGAAGAATTAAATAAAATAAAGAACAAAAATATCAAAAATCTAATTTTTTTCCTTCAAAAATCTAAAGAAAACAAAAAAGCCCTTAGACAAAGAAAGAAAAGACTCAAGTTGAAAAAAAATTTAAAAATGAGTAGTTACAGTAATATATAAGGGGATTGAACTAATAATTAACACTTTCTAATCAGAGAAAATTCCAGAACCAACTGGATTCACAATGAATTCAACAAAATGTTCATGAAGAACTAACATCAATGCTTCTTAAACTGTTCAAAAATTGAAGAGGAGGAAATACTTCTATACAAAACTTACCAGGCCAGCATTACTCTGGTATCAAAGCCAGATCATGATAAGAAATAAATCAGAATTTTGAATGTAAAAAATCACTCTGTAATTAAATGGAATATTAAAATTAAAAATGGAGAGCCAGACCCTAGCCTTTTCCCATGAGTCAGTGCCATCATGGATGACAGGAGAAGAGAACAAGAAATCAACAAGAAGCAAATGCACAGGCTGCCACCTGAGGAGGGACAGCCAGACCGAAGCCTTTTCCTGTGAGTCAGCACCATAGACGTGTGCCAACACCCCCCAAAAGTGTATTGCAAACATACACCAAGAAAAAATAAAAATTAAAAGAAAGGACAAGAGGTTGGGTGATCTGTTATCATACATTAATACATTACCTAGTGTATTAACACAGGGAATATTATATATTGCCCTGTTACCGATATTAGAAAGAATTGAGTGAAAAATACATTGAACTGATTTCTTGAGCACATTAATTTCAGGCCTTGAATGTTATATGTTGAAATACAATTTTGACTTACAGTTTTTTATAAAAACTCTTTTCCCTCTTTCCTTTTCTAAAATTAGGTGAATCTCTTCCTAACAATCTTTGGTTTCAAGCAAAAAAATTCTGAGATAAAGTCTTAATGGAGTTGTATAAAATGCATTGTTGAGGTCATATCGGTAAAATTTAAACTCAGCATTTTATTATCTTGTTAGCACAGATAATTGAATATAAAAATGAAACATGTCATTGTCTTGCTACTTTAAATGTAAGAAGTAAGTCACTTTATCAATTTCAGCAATACTTAGATGTTAGAATATATGATCATATTCAAGGACAGGTCACTGAGTAAGGTTGTAAAAGTAAATTAAAATGATACACCATTTTCTACTTCCTTTGTATATCTTTTTTCTTCATTTAGTTTTATTTTCCCAAACAATGTATTACTGTGCTATTGATTGTACTTTGACAGAATTTAGCAGGAACAATTTTATAAGAGAAAGGCAGATACTGAAAAGTTTCAAACCAGTTGTTTTGTAAAAAAACAATTTCATTTGGCTGTTTTAAAAAATTATTTATTTATTTATTCTTGGTAGAATTCACCTTAAGGCTAGTTGTGTAAAGACACACTTTACACAAAAGTTTACATTTTATAGCTTCTCATTTGATTCAGACTCAATTTTGAAGAACTTGGGAAACCATGGCTGCAGACAATAAATACAGTAATTTAGAGACATTAAGAAAGAAAACTGAGTTAATAATTTAATAAAAGTATAAGTCTAATACAGCAAAATTGAATTCAAAATTTCTATATTAAAATTCAAATTATCCAATTTAGTTGTCAACTGTATACACTTAATGTGACTCTCAAATCTATATTTATTGTAGTAATATGTCAACTAGTCTTTAGTAAACTAATAAAAAAGCTATTTATATCATGTTTATGTGAAATATCATGTTACACCTATTAGAAGAAGAGATCCTTTTGAAATTCAAGTGAGTTCATGTCATTCTTCTTCATAGATAACTTCAATATCTAGTAACTTGAATAGATAACTTGAATATCTAGCATTTCATAGTAAAAGTCTAAGTCTTTAGAATAATCTTCAAGGCTGTAATTAGTCATGATCCCCTTTATCTCACATCCTTTCTCATATCTTGGTTGCTATCAATTACTGGAGAGGACTTAAATATGCTAGGCATACCCACCTCAGGGCCTTTGCACATTATGATCCTTTTCCTCCAATGCTCATATATGCAATGAGTTGTTCCATCACTGCCTTCCAGTGTTAGTGTGAATGCCACTGTTTCAGGGAGGCCATTCCTACAGAGTTTGTTAGCATACAAGGTCCTCCCAATCATCTTGACCTATGCAGTTTTCCATATTTACCATCATGTAACATGATGTTTAGCATATCTGATTATTTGTTTGTTTCTTCACTCAGATGTGTGTTCTAGGAGGTTAGAAATTTGTGTCTATTTCCAGCACTTCCAAATGTAGGTCAAATGTCCTAACACATACTGCAATTAATATATTTTAAAACAATAATCAAAAAATAATTTGAAGACATCTGTTTCTATTCTTTTGTATGCTATACTTCTTATCAATTCTTTCAATATAATGTAGAAATTTTGGATGTAAGATAGAAAATTGCACAAAAACGTAATCTGGATCAATAGAAAGCAAGGTATATCTTCACTGACTCAAAATTTAACTGGAGCCAAATATTAAAGAAAGTATTTGCCTTTCAAAATAACCAAGAGCTTGGGTTTTAATTCATTGCAGAATGAAAGGTAAAACCTTTAGGCTAGAAAAGCTAGGGATTTAAAATAGTTGAAAAGATACCTATATAAATCTACCTATTAGCTAGGAAACCTTTTTTCCCACTTGAATATTCAAAGCCTACATATAGGTAAAGAAAAAAAAAATGAATGATTTTTCCTTAAGTGCACTAATGTAATCATGAATTTAATGTTGATTTTACACTGCTCCCTACATGACCATAGAAATTCCAAAACAAGATTTTAACCCTCCCGGATGAATGATAATCCTGCCATACAGCCACAGAAGACAATGCATCCTGAGATTAATGAAAACCAATATGTACACACAGCACAAAACACTTCAGGAGAACAAAAGAGATTATTTGAAAGCACAATGGGAGAAAAATGATACATTAATTATAGAGGACATTATAGTAAACTGTGCATTACTTACAGATAAACACAGAAGCTAGAAAACAAAAGAATAATATAAAAATCTGAAGGAATATAAATATTGACCAAAATTTATAATCCCAACCAACTCTTTAAGAAGAGTGAGACTTAAAAGAATTTTCAGATAAATCAGAACTGATAATATATTTATCACTGATAAGACTTTAATAAAATTTTTGAATATATTTACATTTTCAACTAAATTAAATTTGGAGAGTGAAATTGAGGTACAAGAAGAAATGATGTTTCTCAATTGGCAAGCCAATTTAAATAAATACCAAATATATGAAATAGTGATAATAATGGTGAAATTTATGATTAAAGCTTGAGACTAAAGTGAAAGACTTGAATCCAGCAGAAATTGAGATAGATTGCTGTTATCACAGTTAAAATATTTCTATTATCCTCACATCAATTGGGAAGGAAAAAGAGCAAAGATAATGACAAACATTAGAAATTTCTCATACATGTGAAAGCAAATTATCTAAGGATAATTTCAAAAAGAATTTTAAAAACATCAATTAGAGGAGAGGGTGAAAGAACATAAAAGTCTAGATTTATCCAAAATAATGCAGAAAAGTTGCAAAAAAAAGTGAAGTGTAAATAGAAAAAATGAAAAATATAGAAATCAGTTCAAGTATATCAACTGAAATAAATTTAATCAATTTGCAGTTAAAATAGAGATTAATATTTAGAATTGAAGAAACAATAATTTTACTAGGAAAGTACTAAAGAAAAAAATCCAGGTATACATTATGTAAAACAGACAAATTAAAAAGGTGGACAAAGTTAAGTTTAAGGTGAAAGTTTGGAAAATGATATCACAGGTAAATTCTAACCAAAAACATTCAATCCATAAAGTAAGATGAACTCTAAGCAATAATTACCAGATAGATTGAAGAAAGGCACTGAGTAGTACTGAGAAGTGATAAAACTTAAACTTGACATGAAAAATATGGTACTTTTAATTGTGTATGAGTAAAGTGGTATGCAAGCATATATGGGAAATTCCATAAGAGTGTGTGGAATTTCAGGACAAGTTGCTCAGTAATTATCCAAACAGGCAGTACACACGAAAACAGTGTGCAGATCTATAGTTCATTTAGTAGGCATGTACAAAAACAGCACCTACTAGAAAATACACACAGAAGTTACTAATGAAAATTGACCAAGAATTAATGCATGAAGATAGAAGCAACATATTTTTATTGCAATCACACAGAATGTAGGTCCTGATCATATCTCAATTAAGGGATTTATAATAAAAGTTAATTAAAAATAGAAATTGTAAGACATTTCTAAGTAAATTAGAGGTTGAGTTATACATTATAAGAACTAATGATGCAGATATTGCATATCAATTTTATATGATCCTGCGTCAACAAAAATTCAAGGAATAAATGCTTATATCACCAAAGAAAATGTCCTGAACTCTAACATAAGTCTTCAGTCTACTTCTTCCTCCTCCACCTTCCCCCTCAACACAAACAAACAAACAAACAAACAAACCAAAAAAAAAATAAGTGGGCAGGAGAAGCCCCATGTTGAGATGCAAGCAACAACTAACTAAATAAATAAACGAATAAAGCAAAGGCCATGGGAAAATAATAATATATACTGGGAAACGAGTTAATGCGAAACGAAACTGGGTGACCAGCAAAGTCGAATACTTGTCCCAAGAATCCCTAATTACTTGGAAAAATGTATATTAATCTAGAAATATGAATAATGAAAAGATATATCATTGAAGAAGCAACAGAAGTTTGAAAATAATAATAGTGTGAATAACTGCATCACAATTAATTTAAAAATGACAGAGTGTGTGCAATATTTTCTAGAAACATAGAGCTGACCTAAAGAAGAAATAGGAAAACAAAATGGTACAACTGAAGCTAAAAGTTCAATATGTAATTCATCCATGCTTTTTAAAATCTCATTTGTCTCAATTTAAATGTCCTGTTTGTCTCCTGTTCTCTAATCAAATAAGCATCACTGTGTCTTTAATACTAATACCATCATTAGTCCTACTTTGCTGTTATCATCTAAACTTAATTTTCTACCAAAGGTAATAACTTGTAGGTCAGGTGTGTGTGTGTGTGTGTGTGTGAATTTCGAAGGATGGAAAACTTGCAGTCCATCATGCTGGAGACAGAATCCTATATCTGTAGTAGAAACGAACCATTTCATAGCAGAAAGCAAGAGAAATAGTAGATAATGTTGCAGATATTTCCACAAAATATGATTTGTAATAAATAGGAATTGGATGCTGAAGATTTGGTAGCAATCTCCAGGAAATTTCCTGCAAATTATTATGTCAAACATGCCAGTAGCGGGTGCTCACTCCTGGTGGGTTGCTGCATTTTCTGTAGTGTTGTCTTTTTGAACAATAACAGCAGATAGCACATTTCCCTGGTTTATATTTATTTTGCCCCTCTAAAATTTTGAAAATTTCCACATTAATAAACATATTTCTGTTTGAAGTAGCTAGAATATTAGTTTTCCAGTCCAGATCTTGATGGATACTATGTATAGATGGTTTTAGAAAACATGCTGAAAAATAGGTAATCTGAGTCAATTAAATAACCTAGTAATATTTAAATAAAATTATGATTTATTACCAGTAGGCTACTGTTAATCCATGAGCCACAAGGAAAAATTATTTCCTAAATTTTTCACTTAGTTCCCTGGAATGAAGATGAATTGAAAGGACACCCAATGAAAGAGTAGAGTGGACAGAAAAATGGAACTGAATATTGAAAATGATTAAAGTTTATATTCTTTACTGTACTCAAGAGTCTGCAAGAAAAAATGATAAAATCAGGGCACCAAATAACTAATTGAAATCATGGTGAGAGAAATAGATTTTATGACTAATCCAAAATATTTTAAAATCTTTTTTAGCAGTGCAAATACACTTGAAAGCAAGAATCAAATGCAATATTTGGTGAATGACAGAACTATAACACAAAAGTTTAGCTGAGTTATAAAGTGATGCAAAGGGCGTTTGAAAATGGAACTGATGGTGGCAAAAAGTGGGTGGTGGGAAAACAGAATTGAGATGTGTTATGCATATGTACCAATTCCCTACAATGATTGTAATCATTATGTACTGAAAATATATATTAATTTTAAAAATATATTAAATTTATAATAAAATTGGATATTAAGCAGAACTTAGAAAATGGAATGGGAGTATTTATGTGGGTTCATGAATCTCAACATGTTTAATCTCTTTGTGTCCATGATGTTCCTTTGCCATGTGTGAAACCCTATGTAAAGAGATTACTCCTTGGGAATAGTGACATCATTTGAAGAAGTTACCTTGTACAACATTTATGGATTACTGGGTCTACTAAAAAGATAGGTTGAAGTCCTCCCTTTCTAACTGTAAGTGAGATTTTCGCCAGAAAGTGTCTTTGCAGATATAATCAAGCTGAGAGATGTTCATACTGAATCAGGGCTGGCCCTAACTTAGGGGACTGATGTCCTCCTAAGGGAAGATATAGTTGCTGTCACAGACAGAGAGGGAAGACAGTGAGGTGAAGATGGATGCCGAGAATGACATTATGATTCCATAATTCCACAAACAGAAGTGAGACCAGGCAACAACCCATCCTCTCCTAAGGGCTCTTGAGGGAGTTTGGTCCAGACAGCACATTCATTTCAGACGTCAGAACTTCAGACTTGAGAAAATACATTTTTTTTTTTGTGGTTTGAAAGATTCTAGTTTATGGTAATTTGTTATTTCAGCCATACAAAATAAATACAGTCAGGAATCTTGGTTTTCTCCCAGGTCTAGAATTCATTCCCTTCTTGGTGCACACAGAGTTGGGCCTCAGCATATCCTGTGAGGATAAATATACAGCAGAAAACAATAGTATGATTTTGTTCATTCATGTTGACATAGGAAGGAAAGTGTGAGAGAATAAATTCTAAAGATGTTAATTTTAAAGGAAAAGTATGAAATATTGTATACACCTAAATTAATCAATATAAGTACACTTACCAGAGATTGAGAGTTACACATGCTAACTGGTAACTAGAGTGACAGCACATATTCTGTTACTATAATCAATTCAAATTTACATTTTATGGTCATTTCAATTTTGAGAAATAGCCTTTAGGTTTTCAAAGATAATTCTTATTTGTGGTCATTCCTTGGTAAATTATATTTTAGTAGTTTATCTCTTTTGTCTTTCTTAAGCTGGTAAAAGATTTATTTTGTTGCTTATGAATTATTACTTTGGTCAACTTTCCAATTTTACTTCTGTTTTTGCACATTTTATTTTTACTTTTTTCTGTGATTTTTGGTTTTATTATTTGCCTAGCTAATAGCTGATCAAAATTCTGAACTAATTTAATTTCTTTTTTATATTTACTAATAAGTAATGTGTCTAATAATATAAATTTCCTGCAGTAATATTTAGTACTACTTTGTATAATAAATATTATTGTTATGTCCCATCTTGTTTTATTTTGAGACAGGCTCTGGCTGTGTAATTCAGCACTTGCTCTTAGCCAAGAGGCCAAGAAGCAATCACTATGTAATTCAGGTTGACCTTGAATTCACTATGTAGCTCAGGCTGTCCTTGAACTCATAGCAATCCTCCTGCTTCAGTCTCCCAAGTGCTGGAATTATAGGCATGTATCACCAGGCATGGTTATCTATTCATTTTGTATGTTTTTTTCTGAGCATATAAAAGGAAGATTTTATTTATGAACTTGTGAGGATTACATTTGCTCAGCTTTATTGATTATATTTCAGATTCTTTATATTTCCATATGATTTGTTAATTAATCTCTCACAGTGATGTGGAAGATATCTGCTATTATTTAATAGCCTTGAAAAGTCCTCTCATGTAATTTATATACTACATCTTTGTTATTAGTAATATTTATTAGGTGTAGTACTTCTCATTGTGAAATTTACTTTGATAGGAATTTCTGTAATATATCCTTTAATCATATTTATAAAATGAGCTATCTGTAGCTATAGCATTTGATTAATATGCTTTAGTGATTTTTCCTTTTTTTAAAAAAATTTTTTTTAAAGAGAAACCACGCAAAACAAAACAGAACAAAGCCAATCAAAACAAACCAATATAAAAGATACAGCACTCCAAAACAATAGGAAATCAATAATGGTTACCATAATGCCTCCTGCTCCCTTCAAAATAGCTGCAGATACCTTTGGACATAGTAAAAATCAAACAAAACAGAAAGAATAGAACCAATACAAACATAACATTGAATGCAATAAAAGACTTAAAAACAAGGTAATAGTAAATCTAAAATGGCTACTATAATACATCTTATTATCTTGAAATGATTGCCCTTGCCATCAGATACAATAAAATCAAAACAAGCAAAATAGACAAAACCCAACCCAACAAAATAATGAAAATGATACAGGACTTTAAAACAAGACAATGGGGAATCAACAATGGTCACCACCCTCAGGAGGAGATTCCCCCATAGATGTTACACTGTGAATTGCCATCTTCTGAATAGATGTCCAGACCGCCGCTTTAGACCTGTAAAGTCAATGAAACACTAACTACTACAAGCATTAAATTGTATTCCAGCTCAATAGCCATCATCTCAGACCGTGTTTTTCTGAATCAGCCAGTCAGTTACAGCAAGGATGGGGAGTGGAGTGGATAGGGGTTTGGGGGTTGTCTCATTTCCCAGCCTGTGCACCAGAAGGAGCTGGCATCTGGCTCTCACCCTGGCAGCTTGCACATGGCACTGATTAGCAGGGAGGGCTTGCTTTTTGTTGGCTTCTTGTTCTCCCCCACAGTCCACGAATGGCCTTTTTTCCTTTTTCTTTATAAATTTTAGAGAAACTGTTTATATAAGTTCCTCTAATACTGCAATGTCTTTGTTAATAAGTTGGGTTGATTAAATAAAACAAAAGAAATTTTTAAGTAAGTTGATACCACTTACATGTATTGTGCTATGTTACTTTTACTTTTTTGTTCTTAATTGTCTTATCATGTTACACTGATTTTCTGGGTGATTTTTAGTTAAAACATTTCTTTGGCTATTCTTTCCTGTTTTGGAATGTGTGATTATATTTTAACATGTGCCTTTTTAAAAACATATTGGTGATGTGTGTATGTTAATTCAGGACATTTGAAAGTATTTTGTTTATTTTTTAGATCTTGTAATTCTCATAATTATCATTGGAAGTTCCCCCCCCCCATAATAAGGCTTTCATTTTTAAATAGCAGCATTGTCTTTTCCTCAAGGGACTCCTGCTGTGTGCACCCCACCCCAGCAGGGCTATGTGGAACTGAGGTCAGAACCTGGAAAGCTATATTCCTGTCAAGAGTTCCTTTCTCTTTCTTGTGTTCCTTTGTTCTCTCTGCCCCCAACTACCTGAGGTAAATGGCTTTTCTGTGTCACGCACATCTGCCATGTTCTTTGTGCCTTGACCCAGCCCAGTAATAGATCAAAACTGCTAAAATCATGAGCCAAAATAAACCTTTTATCTTTAAAATTAAGTATAACTGATATTTGGTCCCAGCAATGAAAAATAAATAATACAATTTTGTTTTTACAAAAATATGTGTAAATATACATTTATATGTATTACATTGTTAGAAAGCCACATATATAAATATGCTTTATATATATGTAATTCTTTAGTTTGAAATTAAAACAGTAGAAACTATTACATTTATTAGAAACATAATTGTAATAAAAAGTAAACATTTTAATATAGGAAAATATGGTATCTTTACTTGGCCGTGCAGAGAAGGAAGATGAGAACAACATCCTAGACATATCTCTATTTCCTTTTGCATAGATATGTGTTTCCAAATGTTTGAATTAAACAAGGGAATTATTAGTGGATTGACTGTAAGTTTACAATATATGAAAAAGATGACTAGAAAAAAATTGTAAAGATTGCCTAGGGTCAAAATGTTGCATATTTTAAATATTAAAGTAAAGAATTTTGTTAGATTTATTAGGCCCATTCAATCAAATAACTTTTAAAAGAAGCCAGATTTCAGTGAGACAATTTTGACAATATATTTGAGGATGTTATTAAAACATAATATGGATGTACAAGCACATGTCAAATAGCAAAATAAGGTGTTTTGAAATTATTCTTTCCATAAAAGCAGTGAGGACACTCACCAAAAGTGTCTCAATTAACTTTTTTAATAACTCAATACCAAAATTAAGAATTCTAGAAATTGGCTGAAGGTGTAAAACAGTTTGAGGAATATTATTCAAAAGAATGAATATACCTTGGTCAGAACACAGTTTTGTGTTTAAACTTGCCCCTTTTCCATTCCCTACTTTCTAGCTTTATCATAGGCTTGAAAACCAATACCCCTCAACATACAGCAGTTGTCAAAAACTGTGGTATAGCTGTCTTTGTAAGGACAGAATGAATGTAGAAATACTTTTAAAGCCCCAGTCACAGAATATTGTCACTACTAAGCCTGTCTGGAATTCTTAAAAAAGTTCCTCTCTGCAGAAGTTATTTTTTATTTGAGCTTCTTCAAAGCTTACTTTGTGCAAATAGCAAAATTTTACAGGGTTTGTGAGAAACAATTAGAAGAAATTTCTTAACATTGCTGCTGCCATCAGTAGAGATCCCAGTCAGGATTAACCAGAAGATGACAAAAAATTAAAGATAAATGTTTTGTAGAGATGTCCTCAAAGAAAGAAAATTGGAAACTCTAAAATATTTTTGGGATCCTGAAAATGTCTTACACATGAAGTGGCTATGCACATGCTTAGAAAAGTTACAAGGAGACCCTAATCTCACATATACTGAGTTTAAAATTTACAATAAGGAGAACACTGAGGCAAATTATCTGCTGAGGTATGTTGCAAAGCACCCTCACATACTTGGAAACTCTCACAAGGAAGGACACCTAGTAAGTCAAGGTGTTTAAGGAAATTTGTTTAATCTGTAGCTTTGTTTAATCAAGATTTCAGTACCACACATGAAAAGAACATATGCTTTAAAAATTTAAGCACAAATATCAATACAAACAAATAGTAACACCAATAAAGGCAACTATTCTTGGTCATTTTTCTTTTTACTGAGAGCCAGTGCCCAAAAGTCACGATTTAAAGAAGTTAATATTGGCTCATGTTTTCAGTCTATAGTCAGCTGTCTCCAAAATATGAAGGGATAGCAGAGAGATCTGATGGAAAAAAGCTGCTCATTTTGGGGTGATCTTGAAGAAGAGAAAGAAAAAAGATATTTCCTTCTAAGTCATGAGCTCAGTGACCACCTCTTCCAACTACCACCTCCTAACAGCAAGTCCGCTATTACACCTTCCAAAGACCCTGCCTAGGAGCACATGAGGATTTTGAAGGGCATCTAGGTATAAACCTCAACAACAATAAATAGATACAGAAAACTCTAATTTAAGGGAGGGGGAATTTCAATTCCAAGACCGTCACACTATTAATTGTTTTCTAATAAACATCATGAGGTATGCAAAGAAGAATAAACACATAGAAAAAAGGAGACTACAGAGTTTTGCGAAAAAAAAATGCCTTGATGCGCCTTATTTAAAACTGAATTTAATTCAGGTGCTATAGATATCTTGAAAACTAAAAATAAAAAACTGTGCCCAAAGAGTTAAACAAAAGTGTGAAAATAAAAGTTTTAATAAATTTAGCTTTATCAACATATTTGCTATAAAATTATAAGAGGCTAAAAAGACAAGGTACAGATTTGGAAAAATTTTTATAAATTGCACATCTCACAAAATTTTAGTGTCTAGAATATATAAGGAACTACTTAAAACTCAAGTAAAAATTTTTCAAAATTGAGTTAGAAAATAGGCAAAAGCATAGACATTTCACTGAAGATGACACAGAGATGGCAAATAGCACATAAAAACACCATTCATCATTAGCGAAATACAAATTAAAATCCCAACGATCCCTCACTACATATGTGCCAGAATTATTCTATTAAACACAACAATGCCACCAATATCTGATGAGCCCATGGGAAGCAGCTGGTACCTAAGAGATGGTGCAGCTGCTCTGAAGAATAGCACGTCAATTTGTTAGCAAGTAAACATTCAAGGGAGAAGTGAAAATTTATATTGACCTAAAAACCTATGATTATAATCATAGCCATAATCACATCCATCAATGAGTGAATAATTATATATAGTAAAGCATCTATAAAAAGAAGTATTGATACACACAATAATTTGAATATATCATCAAATAATAATGCAGAATGAAAAAAATCAGGCTCCAAATATTATATACCAATTGATTCCATTTTTAATAGATTTCTTCAAGTCACAAATTATAAATGAAGAACTGATTGCTTCCAGCATTTACATAGGGTGAAAGGATGACAAAAATCACTATGGCTATTTTTTTATAAAGGCCAAGAGAGTAATCCATATGGTGATGGCAATGTTCTATATTCTGATTCTAAGTCAGTAAACTGGTTTTGCTGTTTCATAAGTTGATTCTATTGAGGAAACCAGGTAAGAAGCAGATGGAATCTTTTTGTACTGTTTCCTGGAAATAGCATGACAATCAACAATTATCAAAAGTAAAAATGCTTAATGAAAAAGAAGTTTACATGCCAACAAAGATAAGAAAAGCAGTAATGGGTTACAGAAAAACTAACACAGAGCAGGTGGAATTTGGTTGTAGGATACTTTGTTCATCTCCTTATATTTATGGTAAGATAGCCTGCCTCCTGGGTCATTCAAAATGAAATAATCATTGAGTATTTACTTTTTCATATCACTTAGTTCTATTTTTTTCTAATTTGCTTTATGGTTCTATATAAGTAAAACATCAAATAAAGAGTTGAATAGCTCAAAAAGTCAACATTGATTTAGCCAAATCTCAATACTTTCTAAATTTATATGACAGCACAACACAAATTAATGTTCACTGCAGTGAGTGCGATTTCCACTAGAGTATGATCTATAAATAGAGGTTAAAATTAAAGTGTAAGTTTTGGATTAATGAATACAGTTTCTAAATTACCATTTTTTGAAAAACATACACTGAGTTGTCTTTGTTTTCATCAATAATGCTCATTTCTGAACCATCCCACAGAGCAGGATGCTTAATGACATAATATATAAAATCAATCTGGCTTAGAGTGTTTTAATTGGCTTAGATAGCATATAAGAAATGTATTTCAGTGAATCTAATTGTCAAATCTTTGATCCAAAAGAGGAAATTGCTTCTAAATGAAACAATCATTATACATGCTGACCATGGCAATAATTGGGTTGTTACTATGGAAAAGCAATTGAAACAATTAACCAAGTCTATCAACTACAGTAATTAATTGTCAGAAGTGAATCTCTGTTGCTGAAGGCAAGGTCAGAATATGACTGCAAAAGCAGAGGAGTGGAGCAAAATCACAGAGTTGGATGAAGATTTATGTCAAGTTTGAAGTCATTAAATATGTAAGGGTTGGTGCAATAAGATGTAATTCTAAAAACTGATCTAAAATTAACAGACCTAGCCTCAGCATGAAAAACTCACCAACATCTTGAAAAAGTCATAATAACTGGTGTCTTCATGAGAGAAGCACGCCTCTGAGAAGACAAATAAGAGTGAATTTCAGGGGGTGCAGCAGAAGCATGGAATTAGAAGGCATGTAAAAGAGTATGTGTTGAAAATCTGAGTCATGATGATTGAAAAGGGAAATCTGAGGTCTTGATGCCCAAGGTCAACAGTGGTGTGAGGCATGGTAGAGGAAGAATGGTAATTGATCTTCCTAGCTAGTTTTAGTTACCCCAAGGTAATGGCAACTGATATGAAGGTGGCTCCTTGAGGGCTGCTCAGAGCAATGGCAAAACAATTTACAGGCAAAAGCTTCTTTAAGTTTTTTTCTTTAAGTGTCATACAAATACTCCACTAAGCACAGTTATGAATAAGCCAGTAGGCAGCAGAATAGACAAAGCCTTTGTACTCAAGGAGAATGTACAGAGAGGAAAAGGATATATTGATATAAACAACTATTTGATACTTTCACATAAGGTTTCTGTACACATGGAGATGTACATGTATGTACATGTACATGTACATCTGCAACAGCAAGGTGGGAAAGGGCAGGGGTATCAGTAATATCTCACAAAACATAGTAGAAATATGTAGCAGCCCAAGAGGATTATGTCTTGAAATCAGAGATAGTCCTTTTAATATTTACATATCTATTACCTATCTATTTATCATCTACCTATCTAGCATCACTTCCTATAATTTACTCTAATTTCTAAGCTCCTCAGTCTAACTCCACTTTTGTTCCTCCAGCAATTAAATTTTGGTTCAATTCATTAAGACAGTTTAATTCATGTTTTGACCCAAAGTTCCATGTTACTCATGCTTCTTCAGCATTTCTTCTTCAATCTCAGCCATTGTGGATTGCATCCTTATTCATTTCCCAGATTAAAATTTATTCTTAGTCTGCCCAGTTCTGGGTTTTTGGAGATCTTGCTTCCAGATACCAATTTGGTTCTAACTTTTAAAATTTTGAACCAGCTCACATTTATTGATAACACTAAGCATCATAAAAGGAAATTATTTATTATGAATAATCTGTTAAATCATAAAAGCTATTATACATGCTAGTCATATTATGTTGCTGGATCAAGTTGTGAGTGGTAGTATGTTGTTATAGTTGAATAAGAGGAAATTTAGGGAGCCTAGGGTATTTTGTAGGTATAATAAAGTGACTAGTAGTGGAAGGGATCCTACTAAGAAATTGAAACTGTCTGGACCATCCTACCCGCTATTATTCTCATCCTCATTGTCCTCCCTTCCCTTCGAATCTTTGCAGTCCACTGTCTTCTTCACATCTACTAGGACTCCTTTGGAATGACACTGAATGGACATAAATTTGTGTAGAAATTTGCCTTTTAACTTTTTAGGATCCAATTAATTGACTTATTGCTCCAAAATACCACTGTTTATTTTCAAGACTCTCTGATGAACTTTCTTAAAAGAAATAAGGTTTATGATAATTAAATTTAAGGAAATTTGCTTCTCCAATGCATAAAGCCTAGAGATTAGGGTAGTGAAAATTAGAGTGAATCAATGTCCACAAACGAGTTGGCTTCAGCTAACTAACCTATTATCCTTTGATTACTGCCACTGCAATGGTAATAAATGAATTAAGAAATTTTGATGAAGCAAGGAAATTCTAATATTCTTGTTTATATACTGAGTGGATAATTTAGATGCCCATGTATCTAGTAACATCTTCTTAACAATGTTCAAGTCAACAAGATGTTGAATTCCTTAAAGTTATGCCACAAACCAAAAGTGCCCATAGAGGATGAGTAGGACCTACAACCTTATACAAATATCCACATTAGTGAGGTTTCTTCAGAGAAAGACAACCAATATTTTATACCAAGTGAGATTTATTACAAGGCATTAGCTCATCAGTATGGGTATGAACAAGTTTCAGCATATATGAGTTGGCGACTTGGAAAAGTTATTGGCGTAAACTTCAGACTAAGTCTGGTGATCTGTGAAGTAAGATCCTGGAAGGTGTAATACCAGTCTAAGGCAGGAAAACACTAGGGGTATCTCAGCAGAGAGGGAGGGAGAGCAACAGGAAGAGAGAGGGGGAGAGGAAGAAGAGCAGGGAGAGGGAGAGGACAGGAGAGGGAGAGCAAGAGACAGAGGGAAAGGCAAACGGAGGGAGAGGGAGAAAGAGAGAGAGAGAGAGAGAGAGAGAGAGAGAGAGAGAGAGAGAGAAATATTCAGCACTCTCCTGCCCTTGGTTTTATACTGGCCCTCTATGAATTGGATGACATCCACCCACAGTGGAGACAACAGTCAGCTTTATTCAGCACTCCCATCCAAATGCTAATCTTTTCTGAAAATATTCCCATAGATGCATCCAGAAATGTGCAAACTAATGTCGGGGCATCTCATGGCCCAGCTAAGTTGACATATAAAATTAATCATCACACATTCTGTTTCTTTTCTATGCCGTTCATCTGGCTAGTATTTTATCACATTTGTCATAGATGCTGAAGTGAGAGGATGGCAGAAGTATAAGTGAGGTCCAAATATTGCAGCGGCTGTCATGGAGAAGGAAATGTGACAACTGAATACATAAGAGCAGATGTGGGTGAGGATTCAAGTAGAGAAAGACAGAATAGGCTAGGGAGAGTGTTTTAGTTACTTGTGTCTATACTGGGACAAAATTCCTGATATCCCCAAATTTTAAAAAGAGGCTTATTTAAACTCATAGTTTAGATATTTCTGTCTAGTAAGCTGATTTTAAGGCAGATGGTGTGGGATATGGGCATGGCATAGGAGAGCTGTTCTTGGTATGGTGGTGGGGAAAAAGCAGAGAGAGGGAGGGAGAGAAAGAGAGAGAGAGAAAGAGAGAGAGAGAGGCCAGAACAAGGAAAAAAAGACCAATATTTCCATGCCACACTCCCAGCAAAACCACCTCCTCAGACAAGGCTCCACCTCTCAACTTCACAGTTCACTATAATTCATCAGTGGAATAATCCACTGAAAATTATCACATCCCTATGATCCATTCACATCCTCAGACCCTCACCCATGAGTGAGTGAGGATTTGAGTGGACATCTAGATATAAGACATAACATTCTGCACCTGACCCCTGAGAGATTCATGTGTACCCTATTACACAAATTGCATTTAGTCCATCTATAAGAGTTGCTAAAGTCCTAACAGTTTCAGGATTTCTGAAAAGTTCAATTCTAAGATAAAATTAGCATGGTACCGGAAAAAAAAAATCAGACACAAGGATCAGTGGAACCGATTAGAAGATACAGATATAACTATAAAGTCACTCAGCTACCTTAACTTTGACAAAGGGACCAGATATGTTCACTGGAAGAAAGACAGTCTCTTTAACAAATAGTGCTGGAAAAACTGGATTTCTATATGCTGAAAACTAAAATTACACCCATGTCTATAACTATACACTAAAGTAACGCCAAAATGAATCAAAGATCTAAATATTAAAACAGGAACACTAAATCTACTGGAAGAGAAAGTAGGTAAAAATCTTGAAGGCATAGGAGTAGGCAGAGAGTTCATGTACAGAAACCAAACTGCATAGGAAATACTTCACAGAATCAACAACTTGGATCTCATTCTATTAAAAAGTTTTTGCACGTCAAAAGATATCACCAATAGTTTCCTCACAAATTGGGTAAAAAGTCTTAGCCAATTGTCCCTTAGACAAAGAACTCTTATCTAGAACATACAAGGAATTAAGAAAAATTATGTCCCCCAAATTCAAAGACCCAATCCAAAAATGTACATCTGAGATGAATGTGTAATTCTCATATGAAAAAGTCAAAACGGCAAATTATTATATGAAAAAAATGTTCAATATCATTTGTCATTCAAGAAATGCAAGTTAAAACAACATTAAGATTCCACCTCACTCCAAATAAAATGGCTATCATCAGAAATCAATCAATAACAAATGCTGGCATGGCTGTGGGAAAAAAGTAACACTTCTACATTGTTACTGGGAGTGTGCACCTAGTTATTCCCCTTCTGGGTATTTCCCAGAGGAATTGAAAGCACCATACCACAGTGATATATGTGCACCCACTTATACCTGCATAATTTGCAATAGCCAGATCTTGGAAACAACCCAAATGCCTGTCAACTGAGAGAAGAGTGGATAAAAAAGATACAGTATTTTTATACAATCGAATACTACTCAGCCATGAAGAACAATAAACTTGAGGCTTTTTATAGGTAAATGGGTGCAACTAGATACCATACTCATAGGTGAAATAAATCAGACTTGCATGTGCAAACACCATGTTGTTGACAAGAGTAAGACACTGAAAGAATAAATAAGATCCAAAGTTACAACAGATATAATAAAAGGGAAAGAAGCTCTTCAAAGGGAAGTTACATTGTTTGATCAATCTTGCATACCTGAATCTGATAACCCAAGCAGCTGTTTTGAAGACAGCAATATTCACTGTAACAACCATTGTTAAATTCCTATCTTCTTGTTTTGAAATACTATATCACTATTGTCTGTTGCTGTCATTTTGTCTTTATTGTTGTTTTTGATGATTTGTTTGCTTCTTGATTCTTTCTGTTCTCTTCACTTTAAAATAAAAAACCCCAATTCATTAGCAAATACAGTTTATTTTGGTTTTGCATTTGTTTTTTATTAGCTACTTACTATGGGTTAGATGATCTTATATTGTATAATTTAATAAATCTTTGTTCACTGAAATATAATGCAATATTATAAGACAGAAAAAAGTTCAAATTATTCTCATGCCATACTTAAGGAAGCTAAAGCCTTCAAACATTTAGTATCACTGCACTTTTAAAAATCTGTAATCTGAGAAGGGACTCTTAAGGGATCTAGATCCGTAGGACATAACCATTGCTACTCCATTTTGTATCTTTCCTTATCATTCATTACCTGTTGTTAGTTCCAAATATTCTAAGTGCCTTTATTAAATGTAGTACTGTGATAAGGTCATGCACAACCGGATTGTTGCAGTGGCTACAGGCCTCAGTTCATTGTGAACTAAATTCATTGCATTGCACATCTAGTAAAATACTATCACTATCTGTTACACTTAGGCTAACTGAATAGCATCATAACATTCTTACAATGGTAACTGCTAGTTCCAAGATGTGAAGCTCTTACAAAGGAGCATAGGAAGAAAGCTCCTTGACACTGGCGTTCACAGTAAGGTTTCTGGATGCCATAAACTAACTAACTAACTAACTAACTAACTAACTAACTAACTAGCTAAATGGAGTTGCATGAAGCTAGAAGATTTCTGAAGGAAAAAACAAATTTGCCCTTATAATAGTTTTTTAAAAAATACTACTCTTATAATCTAATGACCCACAGCATATAATTCCATAATGCATTAATCATCATTATTGAAAATAAATTTAAAGCATTATAACAATATTTTACTGGTTCTCTTTCACCTCATTAGACATATTGAATATTTATTCTACTGTGTAATTACAGAATCAGTTGAATCCCACTCCTCATTTCCAGATATGCATCCACTCACGATATGTCTGCAATTACCTCTTTCCACCTTTTGTCTCAAAAGTACTGACTGAGCATGCCAGACTCGTGGGGACTCCTGCTGTATCAGAGCCCTAGCTCCCAAGAGCCCATAGAGCAAAGTTAATTAGGGTTTTTTTATGAACATGAATTTTCTAATGGTTTTATTATTCCCTAGTTTCAATAAAGTTGCAGAAAAAGCTGCTTTTTCAAAACAGCTCACAACAAAATTGACATTTGGTTCCTTTTAAAAACTTGTCAAGAAATCAAGAATGTACCGCCACATTAACTATAACTACAAACACTGATTCAGCAAAAGTAGGGAGGGAACAAACTCAATTAGAAGACTTGTAATAAAACAGTATGCAAATTATTTTTATCATAGTATTTTGGATATTTTAGCACTTCAAAGATATACACAAAATTGTCTATTTCAAGATCACTATTGATTTTTTTCTGATATATCTTACCATGAAATTTTACCTTTTAAAATGTGTATAAACTATGATTTTCTTTAAGTCATCTGATGAAAAAGAGAGATGATAACTGAATCCTGTAAATAAATGTTGAAAAGAACATTTGGTGATACCATTTCAAAAATACAACATATAAATTTATCACTAAATTGAAAGATATATTTTTAAGTTGACAGAATAGGTTAGGTTATAAGTAGACTTAAAAATGCTTATTACCAGGGACACGGAGAGCACTAATGAGTGGAGAGTCAAATCAGCAACATACAGAAGGGTTTTAAGCACTAATATCTTAACTCATCTTTTTTAAAAATTTAGACAATATTATTCTAAGACTAAATTTTGGAGTTTCTTCAAGTGAACTTCATAATTAAATTCATGGCTTATACATTTTACACAAAGCGATTTATTTTACTATATTCTTTCTCTTTTTTCCTTCAAGCCACATGTTTTTTTTCTCCACAATCCTGAGACCTTGGCTTCTCAACCTCTGTTTTTCCTTATTTATTAGAGCTTCTACCCGTCATGGACATGTTCTGGATGTCAAGAGACTTGCTCTGTTTCTGAAACTTATATTTTTACATCAGGCAAAAGTCTATTTATTCTTCAAGATTCTATTTACATTTTAATTCAATAAAAACTTCCATAATCCCCTCAGCTAGAATTATTTGATGTTTTCTCTGGGATTCCTCTTAGTGCTTTTATCACTTCACATTTCATTACATTCCATGTATTTAGATGTTTCTTGCACTCTGAGAACTCTGAGGGTAATTACGAAGACTTTCTTTTGTACGATGAGCACCTCATGACAGGATTCAACTCATGTTTGTCAAATGAATATAAGATTCTATAAATAGTGACTTGGGTTGTGGCAAAGACTGATGATCATTTCCCAGTATCCTTAGTCCTCTCTTCCTATGATAATAGCTATTGCTGCTTGAGCTTCCACTGAGCATATGGTTGCTCAGTTAGAAGCACTTTTCTAAATATCCCTGGGTAAATTATGTGCTTACGGTCTCATAAATGATATGTGAGCCAACTGATGCATGCAATCCACTCCTATAAAAAGAAATTATGTATCTTCTATGTGTCTTCATTATCTTTAAGTTAGATGTGGTGTTACTAAGACAGCTTTGTTATATGGGAAAGATCTGTACCCAGAAGGTTGGAAGAGCAGCAAGTTAGGAATGATCTGGGTAGCCAGAAGAACTCATGAAGCAAAGCCAACTACCTATAATGCACTATCCATCTCTGGGACAGAGAGAAATATACTGAACTACCACATTAGGAATCACTGTGAGAGAAATTCTGCCCATATTCTAGACTATACAATATACCTGCCTATGTCCAGGGCAGTTTGCTCTATGTCAGGTAGCTCCTGCAAATTGCAGTCCTGGAGAATGTGGCCTCTTCTGTCTGTAGCAGTGGCTCTTGTCAGAATTTACAGAGAGGCAGGATTAGCAAGCCATGCCCACTCCTGCAGTGGACCTCCATAGATGCAGCAGCAGCTCCAAACACTGCTTAACAACCATTGTTAAATTCCTCTTGTTAAATTGTTAAATTCATCTTGTTTTGAAATTCTGCATCACTATTTTGTTGTAGGTACTGTTGTCATTTGGCTTTTGTTTTTGTTTGACTGCTTTTTTAAAATTTTTCTGTGTTTTCTTCTCTTTAAGACAAACAAACAAACACTAACAGTCAAGGACAGCAACTTTCATAATGTTTGAAGTCTTTTTTTGTTGTTATTCTCCAACATCTACACAGTGTCCTTTCTATGTTCAAATAACTATAATCTAGTGGTGTGTTAAAAAATGTCTAAAACAAATGACTCTAATTTGTTAGCTGAATTCTAGGGGTAAATATTTTCAGTATGAAAAATTTAATGCTACCAGTGTGGCACCATTACTCAAGATGGAATTCAAGGTAATTGCCCATACACTTGGCTTGTTTGTTTGGGAGTCCATGACCTTTAATTGTGATGTATAAACTTAAAAAAAAGTCCAGGGCATTGGTGGAACACATTTTTAAGTATGTCTGGGTGGGGTTGGGGTGTGGTCTTGTGTACTATAGGCAGTCCTTAGCCTTTTCCTCTTGGAGAGTCACTTGCTCTGCTTTTTGGTCATTATTAACTGAGCAGCTTTGTTCCTCTGTGCCCATCACCCATGTTGTTCCTACCTTGGTATCAGCTGATCATGGACAGAAATCCTAAGCCAAATTAAGCCTCTCTTCCTGTAAAATATGGGATTCTAGTATTGTATCTTAACAATGGAAAATCTGATTAGAATAGTGGAGCTGTGAATCAAACCCACGGGTTTTGTTACTATTGACCTACATCCCCAGTACTATTTATTTTTTTATTTTGAGGCAGTATTTTGCTTAACTACAAAGGCTGGATTGGAATTTGTAATCCTCTTTCTTCAGTCTCCCACATAGCTGAGATTATTGTTGTGCAACTGTACAAGGCTCACCCTTGGTGTTTTGATCTGCTGAAAGCTGTCTTTGCTACACCACAGATGAGACAATATCAGGGTATTTGACACCTAACAAACCATCCAAATTCACCAACCTAAAGGAAAACTTCATAATTTACTTACAATTGTGGACAGTAATTTGGACTGGGATCACTGGGTAATTCCTCTGCTGTTCTTTCTTGGACCATGTTCTCATAATGTTGCTGTAGTTTGCTGGAGTCCTCAGCAGAGGTTGGATGAACCAGAAGCCTCATTTGAATACCTGAAAACTTGTGCTCATTGGCAGCTGGGATACTTTGAGTCTCTCCAGAGTAGGTTTACATAGTACAGCATGCTACTACAGGTTTTCAGCTTGGGAGATCAAGGCCAGATTTCCAAGAGGATGACAGAAATGCTTCAAAGACTATTGCAACAACTTTGGGTTCCACAGTATTTTTCTCCTTTCATTCTATTAGACAGTCAAAATGAGTCACAAGAACAAATCAAATGCAACAAAAAGAAGGATGTTGATTAAATAAGAATGCAGTTGCATTGGTAATGCTTTACCCTTGTGCATATAGAACCTCTTATTTTTAAACATGCTATGCCATGTTCTATTCATTAGGATGGATAGCATCTAAAATAAGAAAAGAATTGTAAATATTGATGGGAATGTAGATAAATTGGAAGACTTGTATATTGGTGGGAGAAATGTGCCACTGTGAAAAAGAGTGCAGTGGTTCCTACAAAAATTAAAAGTAGAATAACTATAACATTCAAGAATTTCCCTTTGTGGTACATAACAAAAGAAACTTAAAAGAGAGTGTTAGAGAGATATTTGTACACCCATGTTCTTAGCATTATTCACACTAGATAAAAATACAAGCAACACAAATGTCTATCAGTTGTTGAATGAATAAAAAAATGTGATATGTACACACAATGGAAGATTAGTCACTCCTTAAAAAGAAGGAAATTCCAGAAGTACTTCAACACAGAAGAAAACTGAAGACATTACAGTACAAGAAGTCACTAAAAGGACTACTGGGGATCAATATAACACAGGATATAAAGTATCTACACATTGAAAACTACAGTACCCTGAAAAAGGATATCGAAGAAGATATCAGAAAATGCAATTCTGATAAAAAATACCATTAGCATGACTCACAGATCTAGAGAAAGCATTCATAAAATTCATTTGGAAATAGAAGAAACCTAGAATAGAAAAGAAACTCCTAGACAACAAAGGCAAGGCAGTAGGCATCACATCTCAGACTTGAAATTGTACCACAAAGTGACTGTGATAAAAATCAGCATGTTATGGTAAAAAAATCAGACACAAGGATCAGTGGAACAGATTACAAGATGCAGACATAACTAGAAAGTCACTCAGCCACTTTATCTTTAACAAAGGGGCCAAACATGTTCACTGGAGGAAAGATAGCTTCTTTGACAAATGGTGCTGAAATAATTGGTTCTATACATGCCAAAGACTAACACTAGCCTCATGTTTATTACCATGCACTAAAGTCAAAATGAGTCAAAGATCTAAATACTAAAAAAAGAAACACTAAATATACTGGGAGATAATCAGGTAGAAATTTTGAAGACATAGAGGTAGGCCAAAAGTTAATGAACAAAATATGAAGTACATGGGAAGTATTTCAAAGAATTGACAGCTGGGATCTCATCTTATTAAAAAGTTTTTGCATGTCAAAAGAAATCACCAATAGAGTGAAAAGAAAGTCCATAGAACTGGGGAAAATTTTAACTAACCGTCCCTCAGACCAACAACTTATATATAAAACACATAACGAATCAAAAAAGTCAGGCCCCTCAAATTCAAAGCTCTAATCCAAAAAAGGGCATCTGCGATCAACACACACTTCTCAGATGAAGAAATACAAATGGCAAATAAATACATGAAGAAATGTTCAACATCACAGGTCATTAGAGCAATACAAATTAAAACAACACTGAGATTATGTCTCCAGAAAGAATGGCCAGGATCAAGAAAACCACCAATAACAAATGTTGAAGAGGCTGTAGGGGAAAAAAGGAACCTTATTCCACTGTTGGTGAGAGGGTAGACTAGCACAATCACTGTGGAAATTGGTATACAGATTCCTCAAAAACCTAGAATTGGAGGTCCCATTCTATTCATCTATTCCCCTTCTGTATATTTTCCCAGAAGAATTGAAAACATCATTATTACAGTGATATATGTGCACCCATGTTTATAACAGCACAATTTGTAATAGCTAAATCTTAGAAACAACACAAATGCCTATCAATGGATAAAAAAGAGGTGGTATGTTTATACAATGGAGTATTATTCAGCTATAAAGAAGGATAAACTTGAGAATTTTATAGGAAAAAGGATGCAACTTGAGACCATATTTATAAGTGAAATAATTCAGACTCACAAGTATAAATATGGTATTTTCTGCCTAGTGTAAAAAGTTGAGGGCAACCCTCTCAGGACCCCTTCTGTCTCAGACAGAAACTTTCTTCCTCTCAATAAATACACTCTGCTCTTTAACCTCCATTGTTCCTAAAATTCATTCTTTGATTTTAGAGAACATGAGCTCATACTAGACTATATCATTTAAGGTCTTCCACTAAGATCACTGGATGGAGACTTAAAGCTGTGCACATATCCAAGATAAAAATGCCTGGTGTCATTGGATAAATGCAAATTAAAACAGCATTGAGGTTTCACCTCACTCCCTGAAAGAATAGAAATCAACTGATAACAACTGCCATCAAGAAATCAACTGATAGCAAATGTTAGCAAGGCTGTGGGGAAAAAGGAACACTGCTCCACTGTTGGTGGGAATGTAGACTGGTGCAACCATTATGGAAATCCATATGGAGAATTCTCAGAAGACTAGGATTGGAAGCCTCATTCAATCCAGCTATCCCCCTCCTGGGCATTTTCCCAGAAAAACTGAAAAGGTCATGTCACAGTGATATATGTGCCTCCATGTTCACAGCAGCACAATTTGTAATAGCTAAGTCTTGGAAACAACCAAGATGCCCATCAACTGCAGAGTGGATGCAAAAGATGTGGTATTTTTTATACAATGGAATATTACTCAGCTATAGAATAGGATGATCTTGAGGCCTTCATAGGTAAATGGAGACAACTTGAGACTATCCTCATAAGTGAAATAAATAAGAATCATATTTATAAACATCACATTGTATCTCTAGTGTAAGAAGTAATAAGAACTGTAGGAGTAATAAAACCCAAAATGTGTAATTGCTATTGTAAAAGAGAGGAAAAGAAAGTGCTCTAAAGGATATAACTGCATGTATGTTTAAGTGTGTGGGTCTGATAACCACATTACTAAGTTTTTGTTGGATCATTGAACAGAACTGTTTCCAGTCTCACTGTTTGAATGTCCACTTTGTATGCTTTACTTTTGTAACTTGAACAACTACTTCTAAGAGGACAGTATGTAATTTATCAACTAATGATTTACTGTTTTTTTGAGATTCTGTATTATTTTTACCCTTTTTCTGTTTTGCTTTTTTTTTCTCTTTAAATAAAATTTTTTAAAAAGTTAAAAGAGTAAGTAAAATCCAAAATGTACAATAGATTTTGTGAAAGTGAAAGCAAAAGAAACTGTTCAAAAGGAAACCACAATTGGGATAGGGGCAAGAGGAAAAGAAAAAAAAAAGATTATATATACATACATACATACATGCACACACACACACACAATACATACTACTAATCTCTGTTAGTTCATCACATCACAAAGAACAAGTGCTTTTATTGTTCAATTGATCATTTTTATGCCTATATCTTATAATCTGAAGACCTATTTTGAAGATAACCATATGCAGTATATTAAGCTGTGTTAATCTCCTATCATTTTTCTTTGAAATTCTGTATCATCATTTTCATTCCTTTTTGTTTTTAAAACAAAAAATAGAAGGACTACTCTTATATGATTCTGCTTATATGTGGTACCTTGTGTAGTCAAATGCATAGAGACAGAAAGTAAAAATGGTATTTGCTAGGGAATAGAGAGTGGGAGAAAAAGGTAATTTTTGTTTAATGGTTACAGAGCTTTAGTTTTTAAGATGAGAAGACTTCTGGACATTAACATTGTGAATGTACTCAGTATTGCAAAACTGGTTTAAAATTTCAAGATCCATCTATTTCACTACAATAAAAATAACAGGTCCACATTTTTGACATCTTTTAAGAGGTAAACTCTGCTCCTCGCATTTGAATCTTAATGGTCTTTGTCTTGATGGAAACCAACAGAATGAGGAAGAGGAATGATTAATGAATCCTGATACTGTGTCCAAGAAAGCAATACTGTTTCTACATTATTTACTGGGACACTGGCTTGTGAAGCCTGTAGTTACTGTATAGAAAGTCCAAATACTTTATGGGCACCACACTATGGTGAAAAAGTGCAGAGTATACAGCAAGGGGACGGATCAGGAAGCAATCAGCATCCAACTGGCTGACACGTAAGAAGACATGCTTACACAAGGCACAGTTCCCAGAAAAGAAGCCACACTGTCATCTATGTTTACCAGGTGAGAAGAGCCCTACTTCTCATGCCTGACCCAAAGTCCACATACCCTGTAAGCTTGATGAAAAGGTTTGTCTCTAATAATTCTTTCTAATAATTTTTAAGTAAGAGCTTACTGATGCTTCACATACCATAAATTCATGCTTTTGAAATACATTTTATTCCTTAGTATACTTTTGCAACAGTCCCAAGTTTAGAAAGTTTCATTATGAAATAGAACCCATATACACATTAGCATTCATGAACCATTCTGTTCTAGTTTTGCTCTGTGAAGTGGACACTTGAAACTGAGCAGTAGTGTGATCATAACACATGTTGCCTTTGGGTCTAGAGTCTCACTGATGATGAGCTTTTCAAGGTCAATTCATGCTATAGAATGTGCTAATATCCCTTTAGTGGTTGAAGAATATTCAGATATGATTATCATATTTTGCATATAAATCTTCAGTTGATGGAAATTTTTGTTGTTTTTATGTTGGGGCTATTAATACTGGTACTGCAAACATTTTTATACACATTTTTGCATGGAAATATGCTTTTATTTCTCTTCGATACAAGCCCAAGGATGAAATCACAATGTCACATGGCAACTCTGTATTTAGTATTTTGAGCAACTGTTTAACTATTTTCCAAAAGGTATTCTCCATTTTGGAATCTCACCAGTATTTATGAATTCTAATTTATGAAGATGCTTGCCGATATTTATTTTTGTCTGTCACTTTTATGTTACCTCCAAATGGGTATAAAATAATACATTTTTGGTGTTTTAATTTGCATTTGCCTAATGGCTATTAGTGTTGAGCACCTTTTATGTATTTGCTGACAATTTGTAGATCTTCTTTGTAGAAGTATCTTTTCAAATATATTACACTTTACTGGGCATCTGGTCTTTTTATTATTGAGTCAGAGTTTCTTTAGATAGTTTGAACACAAGTTTCCTATCAAAACATGATTTTAAAGTGTTTTCAACCACTATGTGGGTTGTCTTTTCACTTTCTGGAGGGTGCCCTTTGAAGTGCACAGTGTGAGGCTGAGTTTCTTGATGTGCATACTATGTGAACCATATGGTCAGAGCAATAATTAGATTAACAAAAGCAATTTTGGTTCTGAATGTCTTCTTCAGGAAGGAATAATTTTCCTTAGCTTTTATTCAAACTGATAAAACTAAAACATTAAGACTATATAACATAAGTTTTTAGCGTTGGTAAATTGAGGAGGAGTACTGAATCTTTTGTTTTTTTGTCTTTAAAACCTGCAATGATACGGGCTTGGGTTAAATTCACTTCCCCAAATTGATGACAAATTTGAATATGATTCATCTATAATGTAATGTGAAGTGTTAATTTATAAATCAAGCCTTTAGAAAATATTTCCCATTAAAAGGCCCAGATGGAGCAGAAAAAGGGATGAATTAGTTTCTCTTTCCAATCTTCTTTTTATCTAAGTGATATACACTAAGTTCTTCACATCATACATGGAAAAGGAGCTCATATATTTAGGGAAGTGACATTCAAATAAATAAATTAGTCATTCCATAAAAGATATTTCTAATTACATTTATTTTAATTGATACAGTACAACTTATGAAAAGCTGTACAGATTAAGAGATACCATGTGATATTTCTATACATGCACACATTATTAAATGCTTAAATAATGTCAAAGCTATGCAGTGACCATAGTTATCATTCTTTATGGTGACAGCTTTCAAATCCTTTCAGGTTTATTAAATATACAATTAACTATTGTTACTTAAACTTACTCTATTGTGTAATAGCATACAACTCTACTGCTGTCTAACCCATTCACCAGTCTTTGTTTGTGGGGATATTCTGGCCACAGGAATATGTGAAAAGAATGAAAAAAAAGGAAAACACTTTCTGGGCAACAATATCAGGGACAATAGTCTGCAGAATTAAAAGCAGTTTGTTCTCAGAGATGTTTGCTTTGGCTATTGTGCCCCCTCTACTCTAGGATTGCATAGACTAGATCAGCATGTGTCACATAACAAAACATCCCACTCCAGCCTTGTCCCCTGATCAAAACTCAGGTATAATATGTTGCAAATGCTTTTCTTCTACATCTTTGTTTTCTTGTCCTTGAGTTACAAATAAATAACAACAGAGGTCGCAGTTTGCTGCTGTTTCCCTGATTTGTGCTGAAGTAGCACTTACCCTGGGTCCTCTTGGTTACTGCACTAAATTCTCATCTCTGAATAATCTTTCTGGTCCTTTACACAGTCATGGTCACATATTGCAATATTTGTTCATCCCATCCTTCTTGCTAGTTCTCCAGTCTTTGGTAATGACCATTCCACCCCAGAGCTTCTATGAGATTTTTTATATTCTACATATGAGTGAGATCATGTGGTACTTGTCCTTCTGTACCAGCTTTTTTTCATTTACTGATATCAAGTTCTATCCCTGTTGTTGCAACTGAAAGGATTTCACTGTTTTAGCTGAATAGGATCCCATTTTGTGTATGTGCCACATGTTAGGTGTTCCTCAGTTGCTGGACCCTTAGGTTCTTTCTATGTCTTGGTTATTGTGAATACTGCTGTAAAGTACATGGGAGTGCTGATAGCTCTTCCATACACCAATCTTATTTTTTGTAAACATGTAATTACTGGTCAGATTGTTGGATTACATGGCAGTTTTATTTTCAATAATTTTAGGACTTCCATAGTGTTTTCCATATTGTACTTATTTATGTTCTGACAAACGATATGCTGCATATTTTCACCAGCAGATTTTGTTTAGGCTTTTTGATAACAACTATTCTTACCAGGGTAAAGTGACATCTTGCAATTTTGATTCACATTTTCCTGATGATTAGTGATAGTAGGATATGTTTTTCATATATCTGTTGACCATTTGTGTATGTTCTTTTGAGAAATGCCCATCTATGACTATTGCCCATTTTTAATGATGCCATTTCTTTTTAATGCTATTGAGTTTTGGGGTTCTTTATATATTCTGAATATTAATCTCTTGTCAGAAGCATAGTCTGAAAATATTTTATACCTTTCTGTGGATTGTCTCTTCACTCTGACTGTTTCCTTTGCTGTGTGGAAGGATTTGATTTTGATACAATTTCATTTGTTTATTTCTGTTTTGTCAAAGATATGCTTTAGTAACTTTCCATAAAAAGTTTTGTCCTATATTTTTCATTAACAGTAAATGTAATATATATTGCTCCATCATAAATAGTAAATGAATATGTTTTCATGACTATAAATTCAAATATTAAAAAACATGACAATATTTGTTAAAATTCAAATTTCCACTATGAGATGAAAATTATGTAATTTATCTAAAATTCCACATAATTTATAACAGTGTTAATCTTCAATAGCTTTACTTTTATGGGCAAATCTATCTTTAAAAATGAGAAAAACATTGTATGTTATAATCCTGATGACATTTCAGATTTATTTATTGTCAATTTATTATCTAATAATATTAATTCAATTAGAGAAGGGAAATTTAAGGTATTTCTCTTGTTGCAGAAATCTAGAACTCTAATAAAATCTAATGAGTCTAATAGATTAAAGAGTATTGTAATAAGAGAGGTGCTTTTAATTCTTTCATTTAAAATATTAACAACTATTATCAAGGTGAATTAATAAATTATGTAAATTCCAGCAAAGTCACCAACATACCTTTGAGTATTTCCGGCTGCTTGCTAATGAATTAGCATAGAGTTTTTCATAAGATTTTTTGAATAGCAATTTCTTAATACTTCCTGTCATGTGTAATGTAATAACAGTAGTTGCAATTAACAATTCTCATAATGTAAGAGAAAATTCTATTCTTGAGGAATTCTACTGGGAATCAATATTTCAACAGATAATAACTCTGATAATAAAAGTTTATTTCAGATGAAATGTATAAACAATACTAATTGAATCAGATGTATATCCAAAATCATTTTAAAACATTTTTCTAATTATTTGATATAGCTAAATCATTAAATCAAATGGACAACTTAAACATTTTGTAATATAAATATTCTTTTATATTCAGAACTGGCCAGTTATAAAATAGTAGTCTTATAAATTATTTCAAAACAATCAAAATGTAATGTAAATTCACAAAGAGGCTTTCTGTATGCTAGCCTAGTTAGTATCAAGAAGCTACAATAGTTGTTTACTTACTAGGGTTTTTGTCAGTTCTTTGTGACACTGAGTATATGAATTTGGAGTGCTATTTGTTACTAAGAATTTAGATGAGGATGGCATATGCCAAGTTCAACATAATAGAAATGTATCTTCAGGATTTTTTTTAAGCAAAAGTTATGATCCTAAATTAACTGAATACCTTGAAATAAACTTCTACGAATATATTTTTCATTATGTGCTAATATTATTGTAACTACTGAGATGGTCTTCTTTTGCTTAGAAGCATTTTTATTTTTAAAATTTAAATATCATTTTTGTCTTTCTATCCGTTTCCCTCTTCCCTTCTCACTCCCCACCTCCATCTTCTGCCTCCTCTTCAGTTCGTATGTCCTCTCCCTCCTTGAAAATCATCAAATCTGCAGGTCAATTTTGTTGTCTCATGAGTACCTTCAAAAGTTAACTATCTGCAGCGTTTTGTTTTACAATCATCTCTTCCTCAACTGCTTCCCAAACACTTAAAACTGCACAGTAAAAATATACACAGAGTTCAATAACAATAAAATAGCAACAATAAAAAGTAAATTAAAATACTGTAATAAAAAGGAAATTAAAATACTGTAATAATCCAGCCTACAATAGTTTGAGTGACAAATGGTAGAGAATTCAGAAAATGTTTGGAGCTGGGCATGGTAGTGTGCTCCTGGCTGAGGCAGGAGGATCATCAAGAGTTCTGTGCCAGCCCAGGTTACATAAGTAAGTTCAAGCTCTACCTGGACCACAGTCAGACCCTGTCTCAGAAAAATGAAACAATACAGAAACATTTTGAACCAATGAGTCTATTCTACATTGATTGCAAGATAACTTTTGAAAACTCTGAATTTATAATATAATTGAATGATTAGAGAGAGTTTTAAGGTAAGTCAAGACTTACATAAAGCTTAACTAGAAAGTCGGGAGGGTGAAATGAAATGGTATGCATGATAAAGCAGAGGCACTGACTCTGGGACTGTGATGAGGTTTTTTTTAGCTAGTGTGGGTGGGATAAGTAGAGAATCTTAGCCATGACTTCACAGCAGAATCATCAACTTTTCAAATGCAGTTTTCAGTGTAGATCATTTTCACAGAGTTTCTAATTCAGTGGGCAGCAGTGAATTTCATACACACATTTACTTTTGAGATCAGCCAACTCTATTAGATAAATACTGTAAATTAATACCTTGGTTCATGAACAGTTTTGTTTGCAAACAATTTTGTTCACAAACAAAAGCATTTGGTAATATTGTGCTTCTGTTTGCAAACTCTATGTCAGGGGACAAATAGAGTCAGAGCCATCTCCCCTGTAAAAACAAAAATGCAGTCATCTTCCCTAAAATCATAAACCAAATTAAGTTCATAAACCAAAGTATCACTGTAATTGTGCAGTTTTAAAGCAGACAAATCATATTAAAGTATTTTAGGTGTATAAACAACTAGAGTTTGGCAGAATTCATAGTATGTGTCAAAGGTAAGATCAACAGAAACTCAGATATTCTAATTTAAAATAAGTGGTTGTCAGGTACAGAGATACATACTCTTTATGGTCATGAGGACTTTATAGTCATGAGGACTCAGTTTGGCCACATACTGGTGACACCCATTCTGCCTCAAAATACAAATAAAATACCTAGCAGTCATCCAGGCTAGTTGCTGTGGCTATTCTTTATGTCTATCCAAAACAATTAAGGCCAAATCAGTTACTGTCTATCAGCCCCATTCCTCACAACTTAATTTGAGTCCTTACTATTAAACCATTTCCAGAGAAGGCTGATGTGGCAAAGAGAAAATTTTATTACAAATTAACTTTGTAAAAAAATCAGGTAGTGAGATTCCATTTTGCTTCTATGTATTGACTCACACTTCTCTTTCTTCTTGCTCTTCATTACGTACTTTAAGTTGATTTAATAACCATGCCATTTGTGTTTCATACAGTCTGCAAACTTTCCCACTCTCTGACCTCTTAAACTTCTTGCTTGATAGCATATTCAAAGCCACAAAATCATTTCCCAGGTGAAAGACAATATTTTTTAAAAATTCCCCAAATACTTTGATATGCATTTGGGTTTGAGAACTTCCAAAGTTGAGAATTTTAAAAACTGAAGAAACACTATAGATAATAGAGAAATCTGAATATCAAGTTGAAATTTTATATTATATTGCGTAGGGATTTGGAGTCATTGAAGTAGAAAAAAAAACCATAAAATTTGTACAGCCTGAAGGTTAATTTGCCACTGATATGTATGCATATGGGATTGATTGAAGAAAGATTAGTAGTCAAGCAAAAGGTCAAACTGTCAAATAAGATCTTCATGCAGAATGAACCTAGAATAAGATGACAGGATCCAAAAGAAAGCCAATAGGATGTCCAGATGACTAAGGGAATCTGGAGATTCAGTCCCTTCTCAACTTCTGTTGCTATTAATCAGATATAAAAAACAGAAAAAGACATTAAAGAAAATAAAACTGCTTGCCAGATCTCTTAAAAATGAATTTAAAAAAATCTTTAACAACATTCTTAACAAAAATATTAGCAGATATAATCAAGTAATGCCATTCACACCAAAATCACACCATATACAAAAGTAGTTTTTGCCAGAAATTCAATATTGACAAAATTTTAAAATATTCTCAGTGTTCCACTCAGTTTTCAGCAATCCCTGTCTATCTGATAAGGTCAACTGTACCAAGGCTCTGAGAACTGTTCCAACATTAATCTTGTTTCCACAGTTCCTCTCCTAGACACTGAAAGTCTGGAATTACTGTAATGGTACAAAAATTGAGAGAAATATGAAAAACTCAGACTGCACCCCCCAAAAAAACTGTGGCTGACACAACCATGCTTTTAATGACAAATAACTGCTACATAATGTTTCTTCTGTAGAGCATTCATTGTATTGTGTCCTTTCTGCTGTTGTCGCTGATTATAATTTTCTGTCCACAATAGTTCATCTATTATTGCAGCACATCAATTGGTATAAGTATATAATGTAATAATCAGAAATATTAGCACTACTTTGCTAGTGGATTAAGTGTTGTGATGCATATAAAGATTGCTCAGTTTTTTGTTTTTTGTTTTTGGTGGGGGGTACCCAAAGATCAAACTCACAACCTCACACCTTGCCAGGCAGGCACTTATGCCACTGAGCTAAACCCCTGGCCCCATGATTATTCAGTTTTAAACTTGTGAATATTGTGACACTGTTTTCTGAGTTAAGACTATGAAACAAAATTTTAAATCCAGCATAAAGCAGATATCACTGACAAAGAATAAATTACTCTTTTAGTTGAATAACAGATAGAAAGGATTATACGACTGGGATAGAGAAGCAAATTACAAAATATTGTACACTATGTAAAACTTGCTGTTGGTTTGGACAGGATGGACAAGGAAATCTGAAAACATGTATGAAGAATCAATCTTATAATTCCAGAAGAAATAAGGAAGTACTCTTAAACCCAGGAAAAAAAAAACTTTTAATCTTTCCCAGAGATACCACCGTTGAGTTTAAGACTGTGAGAAGAGACTTGGGGCACTACACACTGAGAGACATATTAGGTACTATACTTCTTCAGACTGCTCAAGAAACTCACTAAGATCTATTTCCTCATTCAGAGGTTTCAACTAAAATGTATTGTGGAAATACAAAGGAAGACACTTTTAATGCAAATATGGTAATGATGTTCACAGTTATAGAGTCAACATTTGGATTTGTTTGGACCTCAGTTTAGTGAAGTGGAAATTATCTCGGACCTTATATAAATCAATTAAGAAAACTTACATATCTGCTTAATAACAATAAATTTTTGTTTTTGCTGGCATACACATGTAGTAGAAATACTCTTTTGAGCCATCACAGCAATTTTGCAAAGTATGACACACAGGTTCCACTTGAGATATGTGCGGCAGGTGGAGGAGGCAGTGGACAGTGCCCGCACCCTCTCTTACACACGCGTTTTGTTTTTGCCTACATAGTCCACAATGTTGTCATCTTACCATTTTGTAAGGTGGCATCCAGAGCTCATGTGCCATGAGAATTGCCAGGGTAAACTTGTTTTGTGCTGTTGAGAAGGTACAGTACTCAATCCTGTTCCTGCTTTCTGGAGTGCTTGCTGTCTATCCAGTGACACATTAAACCACAGCAACAACCAAAATATCCCTCTGAAACTCTTAGGAAGAACATTAATTTTAAAAAGTATAATTTTGAATCATCTTGTTTTCTGTGAGAATCTAAATAAACCATATGACAATGTGACACTAACAATTATTGATATTTTATTCAGACATGAAATAGAATTTTGTTTCCCATCTACATATTTGTCAAAGTAAATTCAGCTTATAAAAGTCTTATCAATGAAAATATCTATCTACTAAATGGTTTGCTTACCTTATATACAGTAATCTTAAAAAGGGATACAGCTTTTTTAATATTGAGTTTTCAATTAAATTATTTTAGTTTTAAATTTCCTCCAACTATTTCAAAGCACTTAATGAAATTTTAAAAATTTTTATTGAAATGGGAGATAATCTCCTTAGAATGTATGCAAAATAGCTATTGTTGTTGCTTTTAAGAAAGATGTTAAAATAGTGGTTTGACTTAAAATCACATTTTTAAATGTGGGGTAGAGTACTATCTCTTTAATAAGGAATGTGAAGAGTCAAGAAAGCAAATTCGTATCACATTTCTTCTAAACTAATGATCTTCAAAGAGGCAATACATTGCCAAAAAAAAAAAAAGGGTGAACTGAATATACTTGTGTTGTTTGAAGTTATATGTAGGTTATGAAGAAAAAGAGAAGAAAGCACTTTCTGTGTTTTTGAAATATGATTGCTTCAGAATCAAAAATCATGTCACCAGGTAAGATCTGACAATTAAGTATGGTTTAAGTACTTTTTTAAAGTCATAATAAAACTATGACTTTTTTAAATTTAACCTTCACATTTTCAAATTTTGATATGTTTTAGAAGCATTTTCCTGAGAACTAAAGGTTTAATTTAATTTATGATAACATCCAATGTTCACAATATTTTTAAAATGTTGCATATTTTAGACATAAGCATTTTACATGATGAACTTATAAATACAGAGGCCTCATTGGCAAACAACTGCTCTTGCATATGCAAAGCGAGAGAGGAATTTTGGAGATATACCTCTGAAAACTTATTAGTAAGTATAATCTTAAGTGTCTCACATGCAAATGCTTTGGTTGACTTAGCATTTAGCTTGATAGCATTGCCTTGGGTTCACATCAGAAAATTTGTGCAAAATCAACTGGATAACAGCAGAGCTTCAAGAAAAGGTAAAACTTGTGGCCAACTATATTCAATGTTGTTACCATACAGAAGAAAAAGCTTATTTTAAAAAGTCTTCAGAGAACTAATGTGATGTATTTTGGGGAAAAAAAACCAAAGCTAACATTTTTATTAAATATATAAAATATTTGCTAAATTTATAATCTCTGTTAAACTGTTTATATTCATGTACAATCAGATTTTCATTTGATTGGAATGAAGAAAATCATCTCCTTTGAAATGTGTCTGCAAAATGACTATTACACTACAATGCAGCCTTAAAAATTTGAATATTCATTGGCTTAGGAACAGTTTAAATAAACATTTTAGCAGTACAGAAACAATGGGAGAATAATTATACTTTTGCACATATTATCTGAGATTATCTGTACTATTAATTACTAATTGCCACTGTTAACTAGTCTTCTTATTTGGAATACTTAATACTATTTATGTTTAATAAATAATAAAGAATACAACAAAACCTCATATAGCTGTATATAATACTATCATGTTAATATATTTAGTATTCTAGGGTACACTATATATATGTTTTGTTTTGCTTTGTTTTGTTTTGTTTTGTTTTGTTTTGTTTTGTTTTGTTTTGATGCTGGAGATCAAACTCCCAACTTTACACCTGCCAGACAGGAGCTTATGCTGCAAAGCTAAATCCCCAGCTCTATATTTTTAAGCTTACTCTTGTGGTTGATTGTTCTGTATGGCTGTGACCTGGATTGGCTCTTAAAGGATTGTTTGTATAACACCTGTGCCATGAGGGCAAGGCCCCTTTTCCATTAGCTTCCTCCCCAACCCAGGGTCAGCTGCTATTTATTACATGTGTGTTGTACCTTGGTACCAGGCTTTTGGCAGAGCAGGAAGCTTGCTTGTGGTCCAGATTTAGCCTCAGCCTTATTTTTCTTAGTATTCTTGCCATTCCTCTCTGTGGCCTTCAATGTGTGACTTAGGTTGGTGTGAGTTATGCTGGGGAGAGTTTTGTTGTTTCTCTTCTAGTACTAGTGACCTCTCCTCAGTATCAAGACTCTAGCATATTATTAATTTGGTATTGCCACTCTCTTGAGAATAATTTTCTTTATTTATGTGCTTATCATTTGATCCTCCAGAAGGTGAAGGAGAAGATCAGAGGCCTGGTAAAGTCATTTCTTGTAGGTCATGGTTAGATTTTAGATTTATGTATAATGTTCTGTAAAATTGTTAGTGGAGATGTAGCAAGACAGTGGTAATTGATTTGTTCAGGGAAGAAGTTTTTGGGGATGGAATGAAGAGTAAAACCAGAAATGACAGCTTGCAGTTTTTAAAACAGTTCTGCCTTAACAGAATGAAGGATTTCTGGAACATATTTTATGGAAATGAGAAAAAGGGAAACTGAAGTCTAAGCATAGGCCTTGACATGAGCAACCGGAAGGAACATGGTGTCATTTACTGGAATGATGAAGATTGGGAGAATTGAAGAGTTGATGGAAGTATGAAAATCAATAGTTGTCTTTGGCTGAGATTAAGATTAAAAGGTCTAGACAAATTACAAATATATTTTATATTTCTTGGCTAATATTTTACAGATCAGTGTTTTGGTTGATCTCTTGAATTTATTTGTGATGTAGTAGATTACATGATATGTTTGCATGGCACATTGATCACAGTTTTAATATTCTCAATGTAATTCTGATATATTGTATTATAATGAAACATTCGGTCAGATAAATTAAAGTAGCTAATGGCTGTTACTATTTTGTTATTACACTTCATAATGTTGGCTTCTAGTTTCATTTTAGTTATTTTAAAAGTTAGTATAACAATGTAATAAGGTAGATTGTACTTATGGAAACAATGACATTGCTTTGGATGTCTAGATTAACAGGAAATACTTTCTCAAAATATATGTCATAAAAAGGATCAATAAAGCATTTAAAGGGATATTCTCAAGCCAATATTTAAAGTACAAAACATTATGTTTTCAATTTCATTAAATCATATTGGTTATTCAGAATTTTTATAACTTTTTGATTCAACTTTGGTAATTCATATGTTTCAGGAATCTGTCCATTTCTTCTGTGTTTTCCATCCTTATGCGAGTAAAGATTTTCAAAGTAAGTATTGATGATCTTCTGAATATCCACTGATTCTGTAGTGATTTCACACTTTTCATTCCTCATTGCATGAATTTGAGTTTTTTTCTTTCCTTTTTAAAGTAAGGTTGGCTAGGGTTTTATCGATTTTGTTTATTCTGTTAAGGAACCAACTCTTTGATTCATTAATTCTTTTTTTGATTCATTAATTCTTTATAATGTTTTCTTATTCTCAATTGCATTAATTTCTTCTTTGCTCTCATAATTGCCTCACTTGTATGGGTTTGACTTGCTCCTCTTTTTCTAGAAGTTTGAGGTGCAACATTAGGCTGTTTATTTGTGCTCATTCTGTTTTCCTGATGTGGAAATTCACTGCTATAAATTTCCTTCTCAGGACTGCTTTCATTGTGCTCCACAGGTTCCAGTATGTGTGTTTGCACTTTCATTTGATTGTAGATATTATTTATTTCTTCTTTTATTTCATCTGTGACCAACTGGTTGTCCAGGAGGGTGTTATTTAATTTCTATGTATACATGGAGTTTTTGCAGTTTCTTTTGCCATAAATTTTCAATTCCATTACACTATAATCAGATAATACCCATGGGATAATTTCAATTTCTTTTCATTTCAATAGGATAGTACATGGTCTGTTTTAGAGAACATCCCATGTGGAGCTGAGAAGAATCTGTATTCTGATGTTGGGGAACACTCTGTAAACATCTACTAAGTTCATTTGTTCACATGTTTAATTCAGTTCTGTTATTTTTTTGCTGAATTTTATCTAGTTGATCTGTCTCTCTGTGACAATGGGGTATTGGGGTTCCCTGTTATAACTGTGTTATTGCTTATTTGATTTTTCATGTCTATTAATATCTCTCTAATATAGTTGGATGCTCCCATTTTTGGTGCATACATATGTACAATTGTTATCTCTTCAATTTAAAAGAATGAGAGGGAAATCAACACACTCTCATTTGAAGGAAAACTGAACTTTTCACCAATGGATCTACCTTAAAAGAATAGCTAAACTTGGCTCTGTAAATAGAAATGAAATAATAAGAGAAGAAAACTGTCTGAAGGAAAAATTTCATGCTTGGCAGTTGAAACAAAAATTATACAATATTAAAAACTGGCTCATGACCATGGAAATACATTCCTACCAAATATCAATCTACTTTAGGGTATAGGAATAAAGATTCACATCTTAAAATAGCACTTTTAAAAACTAGGAACAAGAGGCTGGGGATTTAGCTCAGCGGCATAAGCACCTGCCTTGCAAGCATGCAGTCCTGAGTTTGATCCCTGGTACCGATTAAAAAAAGAAAGAAAGAAAGAAAAATATTTTTTAAAAAACTAGAAACAAAATTGGCCTAATATAAGAATTGAAAAAAAGTGGGTTTATTGAGAAGAAGTGATTTTACAGTTGGACTCTAGGACAGTTAAACAAAATTTAATCCATGTATAGAAGCACTGGTTTATGTGCAAAACTATTGTTAGAAGACTCGCTGTTTCTCCATAACATACATGGGATAGTAGACAGTGAGACATAAGACAATTCTGATTTTTTTACATATAGCACAAGATTACAGCAAGTCTTTTAGAGACAGACCAATCTGGTTTTAAGACAGCATTCTACTGTTTACCTTTGAAGACATCATTCTTCAAATTGCCTTAGACAAATTACCTCTCGTGTGCAGTATTGTTAAGAGTGCTTATTTTCCAGAATTGTTGTGTTTTAAAGTAGATTCTACATTTTAAATGCTTAGCACAGTACCCATTGCACAGGAAACACTGAGCAAGTAATATTATTTTTGAAAGATGGTTATTACTATTTTTCTTTTGTTTGTGGCAAGGACTACAAGGGAGGCTTTACATGTGTACTTTGCATAGCACTTCTGGGAAATTAGAACAAGTCCCCAGGAATTGTATTTTCCAGAGAACTCTGAAATATCAATTAAGAATGTTATTAGGGGAAAGAGGACTAAAAAAATATGCAGTCACACATATCTAAGATTAACATTAAGAAAAATTGCACACAATTTTCCTAGGAATATTTAAGAGCATTATACCAGTAGAAATAGGAAAGTCATTCTGAGTTATTCACTCTGGAAAACCTTCATCAACAAAAGAAAAATCACAATTATTATGACCATATATTTTAAGAGGTAAGACTGTATTTGGACAGATTAACTTTAAATAAATTCCAGTAACTTATTACAAAATATATGACAAACACAAAAAGTTGCATTTGCTCATTTTGGAAGATCAAATCAAATCAGAGACTTTTGAGGCATTGGATGACAGGTTAGGTAGACAGGTGGTAGTGATAATAAAAATGGGCTAAATGAATACAAGTAGCACTTCCAGCTACAGTAGTAGGGAAGAAGCAAGAGTACTGATTATAAGAGGACAGACATATGTGATCAGGAGCCTTCAATGTCAACAGCTAATGAATAGGAATCTCGAAGTCAAACATAGACAACCAATGCCTACCAGTCATGAGGCTGAGGTTTAGTTTTTCTATACGATGAGCCTACTTCATTTGAACATTTTCATTAAGAATACATTTGAATAGAAATTGTAATAGAGAAATAAATTTTAAAATATTTCTTCATTTGAAATAATGTATTTGATATAAAAAGCAAACCACAGAAAAATCAATTAAAATATCCCATGGAAATAAAAAAGACATATTAGACAATGCCTGAATATTTACTTTAGGCTTAAATAAGATACTATCTTTTCATCTTCTTTATATCTAATGTTCTATACAAAACTGTGTAGTAAAGTTTTATTAGTTGATCACTTTTCTATTTATGATATACAAGTATTTATGAACAATAAAGTTCACAACCAGAAAACTTGACTGTGATAACACAAGCCCATTATAAAATGTTCACCTTAGGAGAATGGATTGTAGATTAGTATCGTACTGAATTAAGGTGACTGTGATAATTTAAGGATGTGAACTTTAATCCCAAGTCCAATATGACAATAATAAAAGTCATAAATCAATAAAATAGTATACAAAATTATGAAATATTACTTAAAATTTAAAATATGTTTTTAAAAGAATTACCTTAAATGAAAGAAGGGACAAAACAATAAAAAATATGAAACAAGTAGAAAAAATAGCAGTATGATCAAAAACCATAACTAATTACATTATACTGTAATAACTTAAAGACTCTAATAAAAAGACAGTGATTGTCATAATAGTTACATCACTATTGTTTGTTGGAAATGAACCTTAAATACAATAACTTAAACCAAAAAAGATAGAAAAATGCATATACTTTGACTTGCAAGCATGAAAAATAAAGATATTGTATCTGTATTAACATCAGTAAAACTAGACATCAAGACAAAATATCGTGCTGCATTTAGCTATATATTGAGTAAGATTATAAGAAAGATTACATTCTGTAGTCATGTATTAATATAAAGTTGTATAATATAATTATGATGTTCAATTAATTTTCTTCAGTGGAAAGGTACTATTAATGGCAAATAGAAAGGATGTGCTTTCTGGAATGATAATTTATATCTTAATTAGTGTAGTGGCTACACAGATAAATTCATTTGTAAGAATCCATCAATTCAAATCATAGATTCATATTTTATAAACTTTTCTATATACGATTGAAAAGTGGTACTTTGAAAGAGAAATAATTTGCATAAAATGAAATAATTTATATCTATAATGAAACTAGATGTTCACTCAGAGTAGTAGCTGAATTTTTAAATGACAAACAGTATGATGACTTACAACTTTCATGCTGCTCTAACAAAATACAATAACCTGAATAGCTCATAAACAGCAGAAATTTATTTATTGTAATTCTAGAGTTTGGGAAATCCAATGTCAACATGCTGGCAGGTTTGGTGTCTTGTAAGGCTCTCTTTCTGGTTCACTGACTTTAACATTTTTGCTGTAATTTCACATAGTAGAAGTAGTGAAGGATTGCCCTAATCTCACTTAGAGAGTTCTGCTTTCAAGAATATAATTACCTTTCAAATGCCACACCTCACCTCCCCATATCATTTCCTGAGTATTAAGAGATAGTTATAAGAAGCAAACGATATGTTACAGAAAAAAAAAGCATTTGGTCCATTGCAATATGGCTTTAAGACTTGAAAACAGCTAAAAGGAAAAATTCCCCATAGTAGGAAGATAAAGAAATCTGGCCACTCTATTAAATAAACGACATCCAGATATGTCTTTTGAAAAAAATCAGGATTTTGTATTTTGACAATTTTTGTAACTGTACCTTTACTGCAAATAAATACTATGAATTTTTTCTTTCACAAACTGCTTAGAATTAATAAAGTGACATACAGATTACTCTATACGTAATATAATTCCTTGAGGCACTGGACAGAGTAATATACAAAGGTACTGAAATAGCGAAGTACTAATAGAAAGTCTTGTGGAAGTGAAGATAAATATATAGAGATGGATAAGAAAAGTACTCAGCAAAGCAAGAGTCAAGGCTACATCACTGGTTTCCTTTCAGAAGACTTTATTGTTTATTTCATTAGGAAGCTTTTTATTAAGCTCCTTGAATGTACTAGTCCTTATGGCTTACTAATTAATAAAAAGTTACTTTGCCTCCAAGAGTTAACAGCTTAGGAAGAGACCAGGCGATGTTAGTCTACAGAAAGTAAATGGACTGCGTACTGAATGAAAGTGGAACAAGGACATTTTTTCCCACTAGACATGGACTGCTTCATTCAGTTTTGACATTAATATATTGATTTACTTACACACAGACTATTTCTTGTTTAGTAAATTTGAAAGAACTGATTCTTTCAATTAAATCTTATTTGTATATCACAAGTTTTAGTTAAGAAAGTTCTCTCTCTGCATGAACTTAGGTCCTAGGTAAACAGAATTCTAGTAAGGGGAAGATTTCTATTTCTTTTCATAGTAAAATGTGTAACTAGATAACAACAATATTTTAAGTTCCTATATTTTGCATAATTGAATATTACCTTTTCTCAGATCAAAAGAACAGCCAAAGCAATCTTAAGCAAAAGAACAAAGCTAGCGGCATCACAATATCCAATTTCAAGTTATATTATATTTCAAAGTAATAATAGTCAAAATATAATAATATTGTTTTGGTCTCAAAACAGACAAAGAAACCAGTGGCACAGAAAACATACCCCAGAAATAAATTTTTTGTAGGTTTTTTTTTTTTTTGGTACTGGGAATCTAACTCAGGACTTTGCACTTGCCAGGCAGGCACTTAAGCCACTGAGCTAAATCCCCAGCCCCAGGAATACATTTTTGCATGAATAGTTCACTAATTTTCAACAGTCACCAAAGATTGGATACATTGGATAAAGGACAGCTTCTGCAATAAATGGTGCTGCAAAATTAATCCACATGCACATATTTTAAAGTTGACCCCATCTCTAATTCTGTGCCAAAACTTAATTTAAGATGAATCAAAGACTTAAATGTAAGACCTCCAACTTTGAAACTACTATAAGAAAATGTGAGAAAAACCTTCAAGGCAGTGCTATTAGCAATGATTTTCTGGGTAGTTCCTAAAAGCACAGGAAAGAGAACTTAAAAATTGACAAGTGGAATTACATCAAAATAAAAAGTAAAACATCCACAGTGAAAGTAATCATTATGCATTATGGCCATGTACTAGTGAAAAAAAAGAATGAGGGGTAAACCAATACATTCTCACTTGAAAGAAAACTAAACTTTTCACCAACAGATCTACCTTAAAAGACTAATTAAACATGGCTCTGTAACAGGAAGGAAATAATAAAAGACAAAATGTAATCTAACAGGAAGGAAATAATAAAAGACAAACTGTATCTGAAGGAAAAAATATGCTTGGCAGTTAAAACAAAAATCTGATAGACAAAAATATTTAAGAAAGTTCTATTAAAAATGAGGATAGGAGAGAGGTTCAAGATGGAAGATCGATAAGGAGCAAGATAACTCAGCCTCTCTGAGAGAGACAACTTATGCCGGAATAAAACACCATGGAGAGGTCCAGACAGAAGGAGATGGATCCTCTACACCTAGGAAGAAACTAAAGGCAAAAGAGCTGGTCAAACACACTGTCCCAGGGCTACAATTGAAGAAGCTGAGATTTGCGGCCACAGCACTCACTCCCCAACCGGCTGAATTCGTGCTGCCACCGCAACTGGCCAGAGCAGTCGGAACTCATGATTCACAGAACTGTGAACCGCCGGAGCCACGACCCACTGAAGCCGCCACCAGCCAGAGCCGCGACCAGCTGGAGCAGCCTGAACTCACGGCTTCGCAGCCGCCGCCCGCCTGAGCCACAACCTGCCAGAGCCCTGACCCCCTGCAGCACGCAAAATCACACCGCTGTGACTGGCGACCGTGCTGAAGACGGAGGTAGGCAGGCCCAATGGAGAATGGAGCTGGCGAAGGACTCCACAGTGAGTGCTGGGAATAAGACATTCCCCCACGGGAAGAAGGAGACCAACTGGACGACGACGTGTTGGAATCGGGCAGGAGAAGCCTGAAATAGGAATGACAGTGACCTCAGTTGGTTGCTCCCTTCCCAGAGCAGATTGGTGAGATCTGCTTGGCCTGGGTCACGCCCCTGGCTGGGACCCAATAAACCGTCCTAAACCGATTTCAATGCATAGCACACACACTCAGTGAAGGACCCGAAGGTTGACTGGCCCAGTGGGGAAGGGCCAAATATATGCAGCCCCTGCCTATATCTCAATGGCCAAAAGCAAACAGGAGAGGGCAGAAATCCCTCACCAGCGTGCTTCAGAAGAACCATAACCAACAAAGAAAGGGGCTGGGACCTCCACTATATACCTGTATGGAAGAAACCAAAAACATGACAAGAGAAAGAAACTAAAAAAGTCCCCAGCCCAAAACGCTGAGAACAATGATCCAGGAAAGGGAAATACAAAAGAGACTGAGGGCAGCAAACATGCAACATCAGACATGGCTTCAATGAACATTAAGAACTATCTTTGGGACCTTGTAGACGAGCTCAAAACTGAAATATTAAATTAGGTAAAACAAGATATAAGTAGATTAATAAAAGAAATGCTAAGCACCTCTCAAGAAGACACAGATGGAAGAAGGGAGGAACATAAAAAAAGGAGAGAAACCTTCAATAAAGAATATAAAGAAAATCTAGAATATATGAATCAGATTCAAAGAGATTACCAGGAAATTAAAAACTCCATTGAAAGCTGGCAAAACTGCCTAAAAGAAACTAAGGATAGACTATCAAAATTTGAAGACAAGTTTGCAATGTATGATCATGAAAGGAAAGATCTCTTAAAAATAACAAGGAAACAGGCAGTAACAGTACAAAGGCTAGAAGATGATAAGAGAATCTATAATTTAAGAATAAGAAATGTGAGTGAAGAAACAGGAATAAAAACAGGCAAATTACAAAGGCTATTCATGGAAATAATTAAGGAAAACTTCCCAAACATGGAAAAGAAAATGATATTTGGATATATGGGACATACAGAACTCCAGCCACCTACAACCAAAACAGAGCTACACCCAGACATATAATAATCAAGATACCAGAAATCCGATATAAAAAAGAATATTAAAAGCCATCAGAGAAAAGAAACAGATCACCTATAAAGGAAAGCCCATCAAGATCACGGCTGACTTCTCCACACAGACTATCAGATCAAGAAAAGCTTGGAGCAAAGTATTCCAAACCCTGAAAGAAAATAACTCCAGTCCAGATTGATGTACCCTGCAAAACTGTCACTAAAAATTAATAAAAAACAAGATGCTTCCATGCCAAGTGGAACTGGGGGAATTTGTGACCACCAATCCAACCCTACAGAAAATACTGAAGGACATTCTAGAGAGAATGAAAAGAAATACCAGGATTTCAGGAACAGTGGCAGAAAGGCCTTTATGAACTGGGCAGACAATAGAATGAAGGAGAAAACTAGACAAACAGTGGCAGAAAAATAGCATAGCAGAAATGAGAGAGAAATGGAGAGAAATGAGAGAGAAGGTTGATTATAATCTCTAACTTAGATGGCCTTGATACATTAAAAAAAAAAGTACAGGCAGAGTAGATCAGGAGGTAGGGTCCATTGAGATGCTCTGTATAGGAAATATAATCAATCTGAGAGAGGGTTTATGAACTGAAAATCAAATATGAAAAAACAATGCTCTATGTGACGGAACCAGAGAGAAATAGGGGCAACTTGACCACCTCCTGCAGATAGGATGGAAAGACAGGATACTTATGTGTAGTAGAGAACTACTCAGCTACAATGAAGGAAAACCTTGAGGCTTTTATAGGTAAAGGAATACAATTTGAGATCAAGTCCAGGAGTGAGAAAGTTTGGAACCACTTAAGTAAATAGCAGGTTGCCCCCAATCTAAAAACTGTGGGAGTTGGTGGGACCCCAAATGCACAGCACCCTGTGGGAGTGAAAGGGGAGGAATAGCCTAAAAAAGAAGGCAGAGGATATTGTTAATAGTGTACCAGGATTTAAAACCCACATTACTCATACCACTCTGCTTAGATGGATTATATTGTGTTCCAGTTTGTCTACTTATACTAGATTTGAGGGCACAGTCAGTTATCCCAAAAATAGCAGGATATAGTACTATAATCATCCTTAATTTCCTATTAACTTAATCTGAAGCTCTGTATAACTCACACTGTTTTACCATGACTGATCTTAATTGAATCTGATTTGTTAGATTGCTGTTTTGAATTGCCAGATTTTATTCAAAGCTGCTGTAATTGATAGTATCAAGTCTGAGAGTATAGGCAACTATACCAAAGATGACAAGATTCACTAGGATACCCACTCTGCTTTGATTATTACCTGCCTTTGAAGTTTTACATTGTCTACAATGTTTTGTTTTTATGAATATTGTTATGTACTGCTATATTCAATTATACTGCAATATCCAAATATGCCTGATGATATAGACAATTCTATTGAAGATAACAAGAGACAACACAGTAACCATTGTAGATCACCTTGTACTGTGGTGTTATGTGTCTTTTTGGTTTCATATTCTTATAGGAACTTGCTTTGCTTTGTCTTGCTATGTTTTGTTTTTCCCTCTAATATAGAAAGGATAGAAATACATGTAGAGACTCATGCATGCATAGCTGTTTACAATCTCACTGTTTGAATGTCTACTTTGTATGATTTAACTTTGTAACTTAAGCAACTATTTCTAAGAGGACAATATATAATTTATCAACTAGTGATTTCTTACTGTTTATCTTTTTTTAAAAAAAATCTGTATTATTTCTACTCTTTTCCTATGTTTTTTTATCTCTTTAAATAAAAAAATGAGGATAAAGGAAAATAGAGGAAAAGTTTCTTATATAATTTAGACTAGTGTCAACATGGTTATGAAAGATTACACATATGTAATTTAGATGTACAGAAACAACTAAAGAAGCTATAAAAAGCCTGAGAAAAGAAGAAATCAACAGAGTAGTCAGACAACCTGGCATTTGAAAAAAATATTTTGTGTACTATTCACGCACTAGAGGGTTAATACTCAAAGTACAACAAAAGACAATTAACATTGTACCATGATACAAATATTGATAGGCAAACATTGGCAAAATGGAAGCCTGAGATGAAAATTTTCTTCAACAAAACTAAAGGTGGAGTAGATGTTGTTACAAGTTAGTGAGCAAATATGATATCACTTGAAACACAAATTACTGGCCAATGGTTGTGTTGTACTCAGTGCTAAATGTGTGTGGCATAGTTCGATAGTTTACAATAAAAAGGTCAAAATACCATGGATAATTTTTCTTAGATGATTAGAAATGGTGCTCATAAGAGATCATTTACAGCAGAGGAAAAACAAAAGGTTTCTAACTAAGGAACTGCAAAATATTTGCGAACCACTTTGATGAGCTGACAGGTGAACAGCCAGGTGCAGCACCACAAAGACCTACGACAACAGCAGGAAAAGCAAAAAGATGACAACTGTGCCCTATAAGAAAGGATGGGAAGCCAGGCATCCATGCTACCAGTGTAAGTGATTCTTGTATATGGAACATGCAGTTTTTGAGTATGAAGATTGTATTGGGTGTGTCAATTGAAGAAAAGATTGTTTTTATTGCAGAGTTCTATTTTTATTTAATTTTAGTTCACATAGGTTTTTATTTCTGATGTTTGTCTCTGAGGCTTGTGAGCTTGTGAGAAGCTGAAGTGAAAATGTTGATGTCTATTCTAAGCACTCATTATACATTTGATATTTTACTTTATTGGTATCTTATTTCCATGCTAAGTGCACATTGCACAACATAGTAGGAAGCTCTTGACAAAACAGGGAGGAAAGAGAGGTGACAAGAATGCCCTGCCACATAGGAAAGGAAAGCTAAGCACATGAGCGTTTGGTGTAAGCAGTACTGTGTATGGCACATGCTATTGTCATGTGTGAACACTGCCTGAGCTATGAGAGTTGATGTTAAGATTAATTTTTTGAAGAGCACTATTTGTATTTTCATTGTAGTCCATTTATTTATTTCTGTTCTTTTTTTAGACTTTGTACACTAAAATCCAGATGGTGTTGAAAATATTGATGTTTTTTATAAACAAATATTAAAAATTTAAAACTTTATTTTTGTGATTTTCTTCCTATCAACACTCATTTTAATATAATAAAACTCAGAATTAAAATTAATAGTTTATCAATAGAAATATTCTAAAGATTAAACGTGGGGTTGACACACCCATGTCTATGAGATTTTATGTGAAAAAAATCTGTTATTCTCCTTGGACATAAATTTGACAACTTCCTTATTGAACTGTATTACCTCCATTGATGCCTTTTCAGTCTTTTCTACTTTGAAGCTATTATTTTTGCTTAGTGAATAGTTCCATTAACCAGTACATAAAGTCCTTTTTGTTTCTTTTGATCAACTTTGGGTTGAAATTGACTTTGTCATCTGAAAATAGAATAGCTACTCCTACTCCTTTTGGGGTTTTTTCTGGGAGTTTTTGGGGTCATTTGTAGCCTTGTATTTTCATATTTATTTATTTATTTATCATTTTTTGTACTGAGGTTTATGGTTTCCTTCGCCTGGGGCCTGGTTCTTTAGGCAAGGGCTGCAGGCAATTCAGATACACTAGTACCTCAGTTTAAGAACTTAATTCTTTCCACAATTTTGGTTGAGAACTGAATCAAATTTCCCTATGAGGTGAACATGGAACCTAACCATTGAATTTGATTCTTTTCTCATAAAATTCAGCTTGCAACCAGAAGTTTGAAGAAGTTAAGTTCATGATCCAAAGAAGCAGTGTAATGGCATACAAGGAAAACCAACAGAAAACTGTAACTGTTACTTTAGTTATACTAGGAAAGTCAGAAACAACAGTGTCAAGTATCAAATGGATACTGATGCACCTAAGTATATTCATGAACTGCCCTTAACCAGAACAAAGAGCTCTACGGTTTTAGTGAGGACACTAAGACCACCTAGATACTGACTTATAGGAATTCAGACCACTAATTTTTGCTGGATATAAGCAGTGGTCCAGGAACGTAAGTATATCGCTTGACTAAATGCCATCTCCTTCCCATTCATCATTTTTGAAGGTTATACCCACCAAACCTGACCTACCACCAGAGAATATAGGCCCTTTAATCCTCCTAGCCCAAGTCTAAGCCTCCCAGGATCTCTGTTTACTTCTCCCCCTCTCCAAACCTGTCTCCCTAAGCTATCTCTCACCTAGTGTCTGTGGTAGGGTAACACTTCCGTCCTGGAACAATACTGAGACTCACAAATTTACTATCAATCAACTAGGAAGGATAACACAAATTTCAAAGATTTATAGTGAGAGTCCTAGGTGAGAAGTCTGAGTTTCAAGGATGAGACTTCATAGCTGAGTTGAGGATACTTTGCTGCCAAGGAAATAAGTATACTGACACAACTTAAAATGGTACTGAGCACATTATTCAAGAGTGTTGTAGTAAGAATAGTATAATTAGCTCCTCTTGGAACACAACAGAGACAGTTAAGTTGATATCCAAGGAGAAGAAAGAGGAGATCAGTGTACAGAAAGTTGTTAACAGAATTCATCCAGGAGAGGAAATTTCTCTAAGATGAACCAAAAGTATTGTTGCTGAAGATAGACCAACATATTAGACTTAAAAGTTGGAGGAAAAAGAATGAAATGTGAAGGGTGTGGAGAGTATCAGCAAACCTATGTAGCATGATACTTTGCTAAAACTAGGGTAGCAGATCAAAGAAAAAATGGAGGTCAAGGTGAGGGCCTAACCAAGAGGAGAGCTCTTTATTTAATTCAATATATGCTGGCTGTCAGAATGAATTAAAGTATGAATGTAAGGAAAGATGTTTAAAGTCATTAGTTAATGATTCTTTTGTCCTCTTGAAAAAATAAGAAGAAAACTTCTTCAAAACTGATTTGGTGACACAAATGTTCATATTTTATTTTCTGGTAATAATTATTTATTTTCTGGTAATAATTATTAAGGCAGACAGATATGAAATATTGTCTCTATATTTTCTATCATTAAAGTTCCTATTAGTAACACTTGACCATTTTATATTTCTATCAATATAAAATTCTGGTTATCAAAGCAAAATAAATATGCTAGGGAAGCTATGGAGAGAAAAGACTATTTATACAAGATTAATTAGCATGTAAATTAGTAAGCCACTATGGAAAATATTATGGAGAGTCCTCAAAAACCAAAATAGCACTATCATATGATCCAGCTATCTCACCTATTGGTATATATCCAAAGTAAATGAAGCCAGTGTACCAAAGGGACACCTATGTATCCATATTTATTATGCTACACAGTAGCCAAAATTTGGAATCAGACTGGGTATCTGTAAATAGATGAATGGAAAAAGAAAACGTTTTATATATATATATATATATATATATATATATATATATGCACACACACACACACACACACCAAGTATGGTGAAATGAAGGACTGATGGTTATGAAAACAAAAGTGTTGCATCTTTTAAAAATCTTATTCAAAATTCAAAAATAATCCATTAAATTATTCATTAGTTGTAATGTGTCCTTCAGGATTCCACCATAGCTCACCTACATTCTAATATGAGTTGTAATCTCCTGAAAAATAAAAAAAATTATTAATTTCTCTTTTGAATGTGTTGCCTTTTCCCATCCTCTTTCTGCTCTTGTAGTAAAAAGGGAAAAAGAGGGGGGAAGAAAAGAGAAAAGAGAAAAAAGGAGGGAAGGAAAGAAGAAAGGAACAAAGGAAAGATGGAAGGAAGGGGAAGAAAGTTTCTAAAATCAAAAGATGATCAGACTTCTTTCGGAAGTCAGTGAATTTTATTCGTTATTCAGCTACGCCGTGTGGCTGCTCTCTAGCTGTCATAATATGGTGATATAATTATTTTACTAATGTTCTAGAAGCAGCTGATGAGAGTTGCCAATTTAATTATTTGTTTCCATAGTCACCTTTTTTAGCTCATTCTTGAAAATTGATTTTTTCAGCAGCCACTTATTAACTGTCTGAACCTACCAATTTCACCCAGCCAGCCTGTTATTCTGCAGCTTAAAGACATTCCTATTCCAGCTCCCTCATGGTATCTAAGGAGCAGGCTGGAAGAGCACAGGCTGGGGGAGGGGGCATGAGTCATTGGCAGAAATCTCCTTACACTTTACTTTGAAGTTTTACTTTCTCAGTGTCCGCAGGTGGATTTGAAGAAGAAAGCTCCTATACTTGGAGTTTTATATTCAAAAGGCTCTTACACATAGCTGTTCTTGCTTCCACTGACTTTAGCTCTGCTTTTGTTTAATTTAATTTTAAAGCAAATAAAATAGCAATAAAATGAATTGAACAGTGATAAGACAGAAAACATACAAATATATCTACACATTTATATTCAAATAAATATGTAAATATAAATACATTTATATGAACACATAAATATTCATATAAATGTATTTATATTCAAATATGTTTTAATTTTACTTTCTGTCAAGGGCCATATATTAATGATTTTAGCCATATTATAGAAAAGTAAAAATTTGTGTAAAATACTGTAATGCATATTGTTGTCCTCTAAATAGTTGCTTGGCATGAGGCTTTCGAAGTCAATCAAACAATATGCCAGCTGGTTGTTCAAGGTGGGGGTGGGCTGGGGTGGAGGTGCTGTTCTCTCTTCCCCAGCCTGCACTGGGCTGGCTCACAGGCAGGGTTTAGCTTACTTGAGTTCTGCTTTTGTAATGAAATGGAAACAAGGTCTTCATCTAATAATTCAAAGCACCTAAGGGAGGCCATTCGTGTGGAAAAGATGGCTTATTTACAGTTCTATTCTCAAAAAAATAAAAATATGATAAAAACAGAGTAGAAACAGTGATTTCTTAATGAGCAGTGGTAACTAAATTTCTTCAACTAATGAAGTGAGAATGATGGTGACACTTGGCAACTGGATGTCTGTCCTGTGACTCAGCGATCATTTTCATGCAATAACTAGTGAGCATACACTGTGCACACAGGTCACACAGTGTGCCCAAAAGAAAACAATGACTGTGCAGGGAGTTCTTAAACAAGGACCAATTGTTTATTGATATTCAACCTGGATAGATGAAGCCTTCATAAAATAAGGCCTGAGGATCAAAGGAAGATGGACTTTCTGGCCAATTTGGCTAATTACATTAACTAAGCTTAGTACTTCTATTCCTCTTAATTTCCATCCAGCAGTAGTAAAAGAAACACAGATGAGAATGTCTTATGAAGTGGAAATAAGACATTTTAAACCTTGATTTAGAGATGTGTTCAATCCAGGCTCTATTTGTGATTATTTAGCAAATATAACACAGTTACTTAGAAATACCAATTGGGAAATTATCATATTTTTTTCGTTAATACTAAATGGACTAATTTACTCATTCAGTACTTCAATAAGCAACCAGGGATGCCAAGTTGATGCAAAGCCATGGTACATGTACTGCTGTAATTCTAAGGACAACGATAAAGCCTTGAACAGCTAAATCCAACAGGAACAGTGTGGTAAACAGGAGGGACATGAGGTACATTAGAAGCCCAGAAAATGGAGTAAAGTATTTTTAATTGTGATTTTGTTCAACAGACTATGTATTTTTGTTAGCCTCACAGATTTGTTCCAATTTAATTTCAGTGATTCAATTAATATTTCCGAATATCTGAAAATTTAACAGAGAACCATCTGATATATTCAGACAAATATATTCTTTGTCATAATGGGAACTTTATGTTGGTATGGAGAAACTGGAAAGGAACAAAAACACAAATGAGGTCATTTAGATTGTATTTATCACTAATTTTTGCACTGTCTGTATCTTATTGATGTTTCTTGCTTTTCTTTTGAAAAGCAGTTTATTTCCCTACCTAATCACTGAAGTTTGACAAAAACATTTAAGCACATGAATCTTGCAGTTTCTTCAACAATCTTAGGGCATTAATAGAATCATAAAGATCTTTGTGATGTATAGTTTTTGCCATAATGATACTAAAATTTGAAGAAAATGAGAATCTTACTGAAAAGCTGCCTCTAGTTACTACCAGAGAAACAAACTTCTTAAGTCTCTGAGTACAGGTAGTTTGTGGTAGAAAACACTCCTGAGAGTCCTTATGTACTTTTTATGTTGCTCACGGTTCCACTCACAGCAGACACTCGATCTCAGTATCACACAAGACACATTCACTCTGTCTTCATAACTCATTCTTGCTCTTCTGTCTGCTTTGCTCTATTGCAAGATAGTCTTGGGAGGTCCTTTCTCTCTTAGCTCAATGGCAAATCCCTCCCTGTGGCCCTTCCTATCCTTCTTAGACTACTAATCAATTTTTATCAACATTTGTTCCACCACCTTATTTATTAAAAAAAAATTAATGGTTTTTGAGCAATCCTGGTACACACAGTCTTTGAGCAAAACAAAGCACAATGATATATATTCCAGTTAGTTGCATTTACCTACACTATTGCAAAGTAAGTGTTATACAACCAAATTTTTAATGTTTTACCTAAGCACTGGATAAGAAATTTGCCAGTTATGTATGTTACTGATCCATAACAATGTGCCATTTAGTGTCTGTCGTTAATCTTCCATTTGCTACTTGAAATAGCTGTGTGTGTCAGCAATTTCTGAATCTGATTTAGTTAACACTTTGCTTACTGCTTCTTAGGTTTTGCTTGGACAAAAATAAATGAATGAATGTTAATTAGCAACTATATTACTTTACTTGGGGAAAATGGTTTAGAAATTTATTTTAATTTTATTTTATGTCAAGGGTGATTTATTAATGATTTTAGCTCTATTATAGAACAGTAAATTTGTGTAAAATGTTAAAACTTTAAAAAATTCTTTAAAGAGTCTCTATGTATGAAGTTTCCTATTATTACAGTAAGAAGAAATATATTTGAGTTTGTATTTTGTGTAATATTTCCACAGAATTTCTGAAAATTGAGAAATTAAAACACAAATGAAAACATATAAGAATATAAAAGCAGATATTGGACATCATTCAAGAATCTGAAGTGTATAATTACAAAAGAAAAACCCACGTAAGTTGAGAAACAATGCAAGTAAATACCAAATATATGAAATGGAAGAAATAAACATGATAAGTGACAAAACCTTAGGTAAATAAATCTACTTAAAACAAGAAAACAAAAAAATTTCACTCCAAAGATCGCATTTTATTTTACAGTACTGAATTCCTGGCACACTGTGGACACTAGGTAAATTTCTGTGTGAATATAAATGTGGCAACTGTAGCAAGTATTCATAATTTATGAGAGATAGAACATGATATTTTAAATGGTGATATTTCTTCTTTCATGAAAATCTTTTAATAAGTTATAACTTACTGTCCATGATTGATCAGGTCATTAAATATTTAATTTGCAGTTGTGGAAAATAATTATAAGAACTATTGGAATATTTTTGCTTACATAATTTATTAGGCCAGTGGTCACATAGTCAAAGTGTAAAGTACACTGGAAATATTTATTTAAAATTTAATTAACTGAATCTTCTACATTTTAACTTCTACTTCATAAAATTCATTTAATGAGCACTACTTCCGAAATGAAAACAGGACATTTCAACAGTTTATCCACTTAATGATAGTCATCTACTCTCCCCAGCCTACACTGACTGACATTGTCATTCACTGTGATGTGCTGCTCTTGTGTAGGTACTTTAACTTATATATGACACATATATTATCAAATGTTCACATAGCTAGTAGAAAAGTACTAAAAATATCTTAATATTATTCATAATTTTCTTCTGTAGACATCATTAAGTAATCTTTTTCTCCACTTGGAAGAGTTGAGTGGTAACAAATGTGCACGCAATCCATGACTAATGAATTTGACTTTAAGAAATATTTCAAATTCAGATGGCATAGACTTTATAATTCCTTGTGTTCAACCTCATGGGAATTATGATTGAGAATATATTATTACAAAATTATATTTCACAACCAATTAACAAACTCTACTTTCTGATAAATACCACTGTTTTCATTAAAATTTATATTACTTTGTTACCTTACTTTTTTCAGCTAACTTTTTTACTTTTAAGTAATTACCTGGGAATAATACATAGAATAACTACAAAAAAGGTGCAGTGACACTGCCTTTGTAGATTCTGTACTTAACTGGAAAGACAGAACTTTTTAATGGGCAACAAAAGCAATTGTACAAGAGGCCCATGACTACGTATAGTCACCACCCAGTGACTGTGTATGTCTCTGTGACCCACCCTGACACTTGCAAATGTGTGTTCATAATCTTCTAGGCGTCTCTCAAGCTGGTAAAGCTGATCATAAAGATTAACTATCATATATGTTTAGGGAAAGGCCACTGTCATAGATGCTATTCGTTCAATAGATAGGTTATGTAGAATTTATATATGCACAAAAATATTTCAGGAGGGATAGAAGTGTTATAAAATGTAAATTGTTCAAGTAGATTAAAGACTTAACCATGAAATCTGAAAATGCAAAATAACTAGAAGAAAATATAGGGGAAAAACTCTATAATAATTACTTTGAGGAATATTTTTTTGGATATTGCTCCAAACCACAGGCAACAAAGCAAAAATAACAAATGGAATTACATAAAACTGAAAGACTTCTACACACCAATTAAAACAATTAACAGAAAGAAAAGATAACTGGAATGAGAGAAAGTACTCTAAACTACACCTATATTAAGATATGAATATCCAAAATATATAATAAAGTCAAAAAATCAAATAAGACAAAAATGCAAATAAAAATGTTTAAAAATCCTCTCAGATATTTACCAAATGAAGTCATATCAATGGTCAAAAGTGGATGAAAAATATTCAATATCACTAATCATGAAGGAAATAAAAATTAAACCTACAATGAGATATTATCACAAACATATTTACTTGCTATTTTTGTTAGTAAGGGTATACTGATAATAAGAGTTAACAGGATGTGAAGAAAAAGGAACACTTGCACTTCATTGGTAAGTGTATAAATTGGTATGACCATTATAGAAAATACCTCAAAAAGTAAACATAAAATTGCTATATAATACACTAATGGGCTCAGACCCAAAAGAAATCAACACTATGTTGAATCAACTTATGCTTCACATTTATTGCAGGGATAGTCACAATATCCAGGACATAAAATAACTTGATTTTCTATAAATGGATCAAGAAAGTGTGGGGATTATGTACATTATTTAGTCTTAAAAATGAAAGGAATTCTATAATTTACAACATGTATGACTGAGGAGAGTACTGCATTAAGTGAAATAAGCCAGACACACTAAGATAAATACACATGTATATTAGTCACTTCCTTATAACTGGACACAAAAACCTAATGTCCATAATTTAAAGGAGGAGAAGTTTAACTTGATTCATGGTTTCAGAGGATTCAGTCCACAGAGAACTGACTCCAAGGCAGAAAAATCATGGCAGAAGGAGTGACAGAACAAAGATGCTTAGTTCGTGGTAAAGCATAATGTTGCCAGAAAGGAAGGAACCAGGGATGATGTGTGCTTTAGTAATCCCTTGATGGCTTCCAAGCCAATCAAATTCACAAATTGTACCTTTACACTCCGTCTCTCATCATTATATAACTGGACACAAATCCTTAAAATATACTAATCTCCAAATAAACAACAATATTAAACTAATAATTATGCTTAGCCTGATCTAACTATCTTGTGTACAGCCAGAGCACAATAATCCCACCCTCAAAGTCTAAACAGCTCCAGTATTGCCAAAAAAATTTCTAAAAGCCCAAATCAAAGGCTATTTTGAGATTCAAGACAAACTCTTAGCATTGAACCACTGTAAAACAATGAAAAAGTTACAGAATTCAAAGGCAAAATGTGACTTAGGAGGATAGAAAAGCACAGGATCAAAAAAAGATCAAAATTGTTACAGTCGGGCTGGGGATTTAGCTCAGTGGCTTAAGCACCTGCCTAGCAAGCGCGAGGTCATGAGTTCAATCCCTGGTACCAAAAAAAAAAAAAATTGTTACAGTAAACATTAAGTTCTATAGCTTCATATTCAGCATTCAAGGCACATAATGGTGCGATGTGAGTTTTAGATGATTTGGAGAGGCTTATCTGTATGTTCTTGCAGGTTTTAGCTCAAATGGCTTCACTTTTGGGCTAGTTCCACTCACAGCCTGCACCTTTACTTGGCAGATATTCCACATTTCCAATATCTTCCACTTCTTGAGTCTCCATTGTATATTTGGCTTCTTTCCAAGATCTTTATATGCTGCCCACTTAGGGACTCTTAGTTTGCCTTTTAGAACTTCTTCTGAAATCCGTATGGAGGCCTCCCAGTCCCTACACCTCTTGTATTGTTCATGTTTGAATATCCATCATCACAGAGATCACACTAAGTTCAGCTACCAGCTACAGCAACAGTCAGACCCTCTTGAATAATGGTTGCAGTGGCCTTTGAGCACCTGGATGGCTGATCACAGGGAAAGAAATACTGGGAAATCAATTTCCCAGGTGGCTCTCCTAAAGTAGTCATTCCAGCGACACTCTTCTCACATCAAAGGTTGACATTCTTGGATCCTTGAATCTGAAATGGGTGGTACCTTGCTGATTTCTGAGATGCTCTCAATATTTCTTCTTGTCTTTGTAAAACTTACTTAGTTCCCTTTTAATATACAACATACTTGGATCCTCCCAGATTTACATATGATACCTTTTGGGCCCAAGTTTAAAAATTTTCACGTTTTTCTGCTGTGTCATTTATCCTTGATTCTTACTATACATCTGACTAAACATGCCAGAAATATTATGCTGCAGTCTGCTTGTTAGACTACTTTGAAATTTCTCTGTCAGATTAATTAATCCATCACTCTTAGTCTCAGTCTTTCACAAAATCTCTGACATGAAGAAAATGTAGACAAATTTTTTACTAGAGTTTAACATACATGGCAATAGAGTTCTTGTTCCCATCTGATACCCTCTGTGTCTGGCTTTTCCTGTCAGTACTATGATCAGCATTCTGGTCTTCTGAACTCTGATCAGAATTACGTATCAGGTTTTTTTATATATAACATTCTAAGTATCACCCTTAAATAAGCATCTCTGAACATTTTTAGACTCTTTCTGTAAACCACTTCCACTGAGTTCTTAAACCACATGTTCAAGAATAGTCACAATGAGGGCTCAACTTTTGGAACTGATTTTCTCTATTAGTGAATTTCCTTCAGCTGGTACACAATATCTGACTCGCATAATTTTACCTGATATTCATAATTTAAGAGGTTTAACATGTACACAGTTTCAGGGGATAAAGTCCATGTTTTTCTGGCTCTAAAGCAGAAACATCATGATGGTGGGGCAAAGGTGCTTAGGCCACAGTGGCTGGTCAGGAAGCAAGTGGGGACAAGGTGCCTGAGAAGAAATTAGCTGGGATCAGGTCATGCATGATCCATAACCTACTCAGACACATATACTAATTTGCTTTATTAATCTGCTAAGGTTTTCTTTATCTGATCAAGTTGCCATTTCACAATTAATGTACAAAACATGTTCTCACTTATATATGAAATCTAAAGAGCATTGAACTGATTAGAAGCAGAAAATAGAATAGCTATTAGTAGGTTCACACGGAGGTTGGGAGATGTTGGTTAAAGATAACATATTTCATTAGTTAAGAGAAATACATTCCAGACAACTAGTATACAACATATAGACTGTAATTAATAATAATGATTATATTCTTGAAAATTGCTATGGGTTTATTTTAAGTGTTCTCACTACACAAAAATAAGATGTGAGGCTATTCATGTTTACTTCTAAATTTAATCAATTTAATAATACATACAGGCTTTTAAATATCATGTCATGTATTATGTACTATTTTCACTTAAATTTAATCTAAAAAATTAGATTTTGTTGCTAGTTGTATGATTACATTAATTTTCAAAAATTCAGCAAGTTGTATACTTATACTGAAGGAAGTTCATAGTATGCAAACTTTTTCAATAAAGCTTTTAAAAGTGAGTGGCTAATTGATGAATAGAGGTTTGATTTTTGTGAATAGATATACAATGAAATAAACAGAATAAAAGGTTGATGATGGATGTTTAAATATTCACTGTAAACATTTCATCTTTTTTATGCTTTGTGGGCTTCTCAAACTTTTATTTATTTTTTTAGAGAAAAAAGCAAAACAAAAAAGAGTAGAAATAATACAGAATTTCAAAAATAAATAACACTAAGAAATCTCTAGTTGATAAATTACATATTGTCATCTTAGAAATCGTTGTTCACGCTATAAAATCAAAGCATAAAAAGTGAACAAACTGACAGTGCAAACCATTCTGTTCGATAAACTGACAAAAACTTAGTAGTATGGTTATCTATCTTACACACTTAAACATATGTACAGTTATATACATTAGAGCACTTTCTTTCCATTTCATTATTACAATATCGCCTAATATTTCATCTTTTTATTGAATGCTTGAAAATTTTGCAGCAATCTTTTGTTCAAGGAAGAACATTATTTGTAGCAATTATTAGGGAAAAGAACACCACTTCATGATCTAAATCAATACAATACCCTATAATAAATCTGTTACACTAAAAATAATTCATGTGACCACTCTGATTGAGTTCCTGAAATGTCATTTCCCAAAATTGTCTTAGTCACTTTACTTTTTTTTTGCTGAGACAAAATGTCAGACACCTGCACCTTAAAGGAAGAATGGTTTATTTTAGCTCATAGTTACAGTTTATGGTCAGCTATTTCCAAGACGGAAAATGGCATGGCACAGAGTAATAGCAGAGAAAAACTTCTTTTGTTATAGTGGTCAGGAGCTGGAAAGGAGTTATCCCTTCCAGTCAGCCCCGAGAAACACATCTTCCAGCCAAGTCCTACATTCCAACTGCAGTTCAATTCTTTTGCCTCCGGGATTCAGTCACCTTCCAAAGTCACTTCCTATGAGCACACAAAGCCTTTGAGGGATTTTTTTTTTTAAATCTAAGCCATAACATTTTATATAGGGTGAAAAAGTAAGGCGTTTTGGAGAATTAGCTACTAACAAGTCAATGACAGTAAGTGAAAAAGATTAAGTCTGAAGGATCTAAATTCAATCATGGTAGAGATGTATTAAAATATCAAAGCAACCCTAGGTCAATTTGGGAAAGATTCAGCAGACAGATGCATCAAGTTGAATATGGAATTGCAGTAGCTATGGGTTCACTAAATGAATGAATTTATAATTATATATATTCATAAGGAAAAACATTGCATTCTAAGGATCATAATTCATTCTCTCAAACACTGGATAAATTGAAGGAAAGTTTAAGTGCTTATGTTCTTCCCTACATTTTGTATCATGTGGTATCAAATAGTATTTGGAGGAAACATATTCTTTTAAAATGACCTCAGCTACAATGTAAACCTGATGTCAGGATAGGTATATTAGCTGATATATCTCAGTGATGTCAATTGAACTTAAGGATAAACCAATCTATATGATTTTTGTGTAGTTTCAGAACTATCCTATTCTGGCTCATCTTTAATTTATGATAAATCCAACAAAAGCATTAAATTGGAAAAGGCACTTTGAGAGCTTTACTACTATTTCTCACATCACTGATATCCACTCACCTGAAAAAATACACATTTTATGTAAGAAAAGTTTGTATTTTATGCCATGTGAGTATACTCATAATACAGAGAATGAATAAGTAAAATTAAATAATGTATAATTTAGACAATAGAGTTTGTATTTAACTATTTTACATGTAGTCAAAATAACATTGATTACTATGAAGACATATAATAAAAATTAAAATGAATGTTTAGAAGCCATATATTTATTTAGATTCTCCCAACTGTTACTTTAAGCTTATATTTTCTATACTAATGTTTAGAAGCTATAATATACACTTCTATTGTGTTCTATTATTTCTCTGTAGCACCACTTCATCTACCTCCTCTTTTGTTTCACAATACTCATTTTCTTCTTGCTAAGGCACATTTATTTACTGGTCATTATCTTTTGAAAGAAATTGGTGAGGATGATGGTGGATAATTTTTAGTCTAATATGAGGAATATTAATTAGGGTTTATACATAAAAAACACAAATAGCAGTGGTTTAAACAACCTGTAGAGGATTATTTGTGTCTCAGATCATACAAAGTTCAGTATGAGTCCAGGTATACACCAGGGGATTCAGATTTCTTCAATAAATCTAGTTGGTCCAGTTTAAATTATAAATAGCCTCCTATCCCAAAGGTTAGCTCCCTATGCATGATGCCGTCCTATAGAAAATACTGTTATCACATTTGCATTTAAAGAATTAGGAATAGGGGAAGAACAAGAGCTGAAAAGAGTGCTTATCAGGTTTGATGTGTTTTATTTTTTGGTACTAGGAATCAAACTCAGGACCTCGTACTTGCCAGGCAGGCACTGAGCCACTGAGCTATATGCCCAGCATACAGGTATGCTGTCTTTCTATTGAGGAATTTTCTTCTGTTGCATCTGTCAACTTTTTGTATCTCCTGGAACAGATTATAGTAATGTATCCAAGGTTAGCTACATTAGAGTCTTGAAATTACAGTGCTTTAGCTATATGTATTATGTTTTTGAGTAAAATCAGATTTTCTTAAAAAAATCAGATATTAGGATAAATATCAGGTAGGGCAGCATCATTACAGTTTTACCTTCCACATTTTAAATTTACTGATATGGTTAATCCTGTCTGCTACAAGTATTCTTTAAAAAGTGTCAAGATGCCTATATTTTGAAATCTGAGCAACTACTTTGAAGATAACAACATGCAATAGATTAGCCATTGTTAATATCCTATTATTTTGTTTTGAAATTCTGTATCATTGCCTTTTTTTTCATTTTAAAATAAAAACAAAAAACATGAGAAGGAAAAACATGTTTATTTTGGTGGAAAGGAAATACCAATTGCATTCTCAAATATCACACTTTTGCCAAGGATTTCTGTCTCTTTAACTCTTTTTTATTTAAGACAATCCTTTGAGTTTTAGTGATGTTGTTGTTTATGGTCCAATAATATTGTCTGAGAAATTATCTTTCCTAGCAAGAGTAATAGTAATTAAACCTCAGGGGAAGCTGTAAGTTCATATGGTCATTAAACCATATACGTCCCCTCTGCTTCGACAAAATATTAGAAGTTTGGGATATTAGAAGTTTGGGATATTCTTTTCATTTGTAGGTTTGTTAGAGCTGGCAATTGCTTATACAGGCTCATAGTGAAACTGAAGACACATACTGTCTTTCAGTGTGTTATCCGGAAGAAAGTCATGGATTGAGCAGTTCAGAATTCTTGAATTTTCTTCATTCAGGAAGAATATCAAATCTTCTGAGAGGACTGTGACAACAGGGATGTAATAATTTGTGAAATCCTGTCAGTAGTTGGTAATTACGTCTGCTAAGGTCTCCCATGGAGAAAGAAATCAGGTCTCGGATGTGCTGAGGGGTATGAATGTGTTGTATGAGTATGAGGAGAAAACGGACAGTCACTGCTGCTTTCATTCCTCGTTGCCGTCACTCAAATGACTTTCTGAGTAGGTTGCCTCTTGATTTTTTATGTGTGCCAGTGTGAGGTTGGTGGAAAAAGTCAACTCAAGCTTAGTTTAGAAAAGACTTAGATGTGGATATTTAAATAACCATGATGGATAATGCCTCAGTAGATGTTCTTCTCAGAGAAGGCAAATGGTGTCATTTGTCACTTTGTCTATACATTCAGTTTATGCCACTACATCAGATGCCATGAATCATCTCATTATTTAAAGAGCAGCTCTACCGTGTTTACTTCAAACATCGCAACACACATCATGGAATGTCATTCAGAGTTACTTGATTCTTGGATGTTAATATCTGCTTGTTTTGTCTTGAATTCTTCTTAATGCCAGGAACAGCTTAATTTTTGTTTTGTTTGATTTTTAAGCCACTTGAACAATTTATTGAATTTTGTCCTTTTTAGGCAATGAGTATGGGTCTGTCACCCTCGTGTTGTCAGAGCCTCTCTACTTCTTGAACTCAAGCAGACTAAATCTTTTCACAGAAGGCCTCATTACTGAAAATAATTTCCTTTTGTTTATGATAATGCATTCATAATTGCAGTTATAAATGAAAGGGCAGACAAACCCCTTCTCAACTGGAAACTCACAGATTTAATTATCTTCTGCTAATCACATTCAGTTTTGCTTCCAGTGATTTCACACTCGAGGTCACATAAATGCAGTTGTGTGGCCCTTGTTTTGATTTGTTATCTATGGCAGAAATTATTTCTAAAGGCACATCCTCCTTTACAGGAAGCAAGCTGCAGAGTGTTGACTGACACCGTCACACAGCCAAAGGAGAACCGCTCCACTGCTGAAGTGCAGAATCTAGCCTGGGAAGAAATGTGGTTTCTGTTCAGACAGGGAGCAAATTTTTTCATGGAGTCATATATTCCTCAAAGTTGTGTCCTCTGGCATGACTACTTTCAGAAAGCAGTACGCTGAGCTAGTGTTAATTGCTAGAAATGACTGAAGGAAAGAGTTGTGAGGATGAAAGTTAGAAAATCTTTCATAAGATAATTAAAGTCAAACACTTATGGCTTGTGCTATAATTTTAAGCATCTCTGAAAAATTTTCTCTTGCTGTGGAAAAATCACTGACCTACTCTAGGAACAGTGTGGCAAATCAATGGTTAGAAAATACTTTAAAATATAAAAGTATTTTTGTGGAAAGAAACCACATCAATTCGCAAAACTTAAGGTAAACTCCCTATTAATTAAAAAACTGTAGATTTTATGTTTCTTATGGCACTATTAACTTTGCATTTTAGACAGACAAATCTCTCAACTTTGCAATTTTACATTGAGATTCCATTAGTTATTCTGCTAAATAAAGTTAAACACAGAAAAACAAAAAACTGGTCTAAGGGAAAGTGAAAACTTCCTTAAAAAAGCAAACACCAATCTACTTTCCAGTAGTTATATCCCAGAAATGTATTTTGTGTGGATAAATTTCTAGCTATAGCCTCCACGGTGTTCCCTTACATTGTTCCCTACTTTAGGCATCACTGGAAAGGGAGAGACATGTAAACATTCCTGAATAAAAGAGACACAGAGCTTAATATAGTTATAAAGACAGAATATATAGCTATTAATTAAACGTGCAATTTCATTGGCATGAAGTCCAGGAAGCACTGTTCTGAGTTCTTGAAATTCTCCTGTGTGGGACTGTAGACCAAGGACAAGCCCCACCCTCCACATTATTAATTCAGATTTTTTTAGTCAGAGAAAAGATCTGATCTAACTGGTACAAATCAAAATCGTCTCTGGAGCTAATGGTTAAATGAATCACTTGGATAACAGAAATAAAAATTCACTCTCCCTGGCAGGGTATGATGAAAACAATCTTTAGAGAGATACACATTTTCCAATTTGGGGCATCTTCAAGGGAAATAAAATAGAGTAACATAATTCTGATACTGATAACATTTGCCATTGAAATGCTCTGTGCAATTCAAACTTAATTGCCCAGTTCATGTTTTTTGATTATTAAAATAAAATCAAAGCATTGATTTGGATGTTTAAAAATTTTAAATTGTAAGAAACATTCGATGAGCTGACTTAGAGCCATTTTTCTCCTCTTTAAAGCATTTCGTATATTGTTAATTTTTGTTCAAATCTGTTGGTTTACACACGTGCAATTCCATAAACATTACTTTGAATACAGTCTTCATCATGGGAGGTTATTCCTTTCCAAACACATGCTGCCCAGTACCTGTTTCACATGGGTTTCTAGACGAGCTTTGCTGATGGTGTTTGCTGGGGCTTGACGCTGCTGCCTTGCTGAGCATGAAACCCTACCTCCAGGGGGCTTCTACCCCTAGCCTTCAGGAACTCTTGCAATGAGAGTGTCTAATCATTTAATCTAATCTAATACTTTATCCTTGCTGCCAAGGTATAGCTTTTAAATGGGAAGATTTTTTTCTTATTAATATTCTAAAATTAAAATAGATTTTCACACAATCTTAAAATGAGCAACCAGGATATAAACTCTGAAAATGAAGGACCATGTCTGCTTTGTATCAATGTATTCCCAGTGCCCAGAACAACACTCAAATCATATCAAATAGTATGTCTGTTACTATTTAATAACTGAAGATCCAATATTTCCAGAGTTAAATATGTTGGAGCCTAGATGAGTTTGGTTCTCACATACATTCAGAGCTCATAAATATTTATGAACTGTAGAATGGGATACACAGTGAGGCACAACAGAAAACACTTGCTTTATGATGCTGCAATTTTAGCATAGAATTTTAGCACAGAAATTTTAGCAGGCTGAAGACAAAGGTAGAACATGAACCAGGTCAAGAAAGTGACTAGGAGTGGATTCTAGGAGACACTCAACCTAAACAGAGACTTGTATTAAGAAGTGACATGTGGTAACCTGCAGAAAGATTACATGAGTCTGAGGGAGTAGTCTGTGCAAAGCATCTCAGACAGGAAAACACTTGGCAAATCTATGGTACAATGCACAAGCTAGAGTAATAGGGATGGAGTGACCTAGGAGAGTCGGGAGCCAATTTCATCATGAGTGACGCTGCACAGCTTTATTCTAGTGTTCAGACAATAAGTGGATTTTATTATAAAATTAGGAAATTTGAAAAACATTCTTTTTTATATGTAATGAAACAGCAGTTGTATGGAGCAAAAATAGTGGTAGGGAGTATATATGAACAAAATATTTAGGGAAAAATGGTTAACCACTAAGGTGACCTCTCCCTCTGGATTCAAGCATAAAACAAAAAGAGGCTCCAGGAACTCAGCCTTGGTGTACGATTTGTAATTTAGCAGGTTTTTCAATCACCCTCAGGCACCTATATGTCTACAGGTAATGAAAGAATTGTAGTTAACTTTAATTCTGTGTTTTTAATGCTCTCAATTTTTTTCTTGGGCCTTCAAATAACTTGTATACCACAGCCAATGGCTACTCAAGGGATTCTTATGTTGAATCATTAGGGACTCAGTAGTTGGAAATGGAAGGGAAAATTGCTTTTGGTATGGTGAGAATGAACCCTGCTGTCAGGATACAGCCATATGAATAACTTGATAACTCTGTTACTGCTCTGAGCTTTCAATCAAGTTTTGCCCCAGTCTATGATTGAAATCACCACTGTAACATGACTTGTATAGGTAAAGATTAACACGCTGACTAAAGACTTGATCCTCAGAGATATTCTTAATCTTATGTTCCTGACCCAATCTACACAGACCTCTCCTACAGTTCAATTAAAATCATTAAATAACACATACCAGGAAAAAGAAAGGAGAATGAATTTCACATGCAGATTTCCACAAAAAGCAACCTGGGAATCAAGTGGTTGGATTTTTTTCCCAGCTGAGTAATGATTAGTGAAGTCACGTGTAGAAAATATTTGCAATGTGCAAAATTTCTATGGTACAATGCACAAGCTAGAGTAAGCTTCAGTTAGTTCAACAAGAAGAAAGACTATTTGCATTGATGTGATAGGTACTCTAAATGAATAGTTTTAAATTGTGATAGGACAATCTGATTAAATCTCTAAATAAATCATTTTAATCTACAACATACTCAACAATAGGGTCCTATTTAGAACTGCACCAGGTATTCCATTCTGGAGTCATTAAGTATCTTCTTTGCATAAAGCCCTTTTTAGTTAATTAATAAGTATTGATGTGTCTGTTTATCAGACGACTTTGTTTACTATAGTATTTCTTACATCACAATTGACCATCATACTGATCAACCTTACTAACACTGAAAGTTCTCTTATACAATATGAGTAACACAATTTCTGCAAATAACCTCATTTTAATAAGTTCTTTACTGAAAATGTGCTGAAGACTGAATAAGAAAGCATATCTCTGAGACAAGATGCACAGAAGTGTTAGAAAAGAAGGTTTAGATGACATTTTAGTATTGAAACAAGGTATGATTTTAGTGTTAAAACAAAATATGATCATATCATTTTATTTTACAAATAAAAAATGACTATAGTAGATGACACTTTGTCATTAAATCCTTTCAAAATACTTATTTCTTTGCATGCACTTTTGCTAGCATCCTTGTGATTTTCTGAAATAGTTCTAGAAGTTCTCTTTAGTGAATGCCTTTTTGTGGTTACCTGAATGAATGTCTGGGATTGTTTCAAAATATTTATGGCAATTTCTGTCAAATAAAGAAATCAAAATGTGTCCTTAATCACCTTATTCACTAGATCTGGCAGAGTGCAACTTCTGCTTCTTCCCCAAAGTCAAGATAGACATAAAATGGTCAACATTTTCAATATATTCAGAACATAAAGACAGTGATAGCAGCACAACTAAAGACACTCAATGAAAGATAACTTCTGGCACTGCCTCAGAAAGTGGCAAGAACGCTGGGGTAAGTGTCTTTGGAGAGAGAGGAAGTGTTTTGTGGTATATTAATGACAATGTGTCTTTTACTGTAAGTTGTTTCTTAAAAAAACTTCTAAACCATATATCTATGCCAAGGATAGAGAACAGATATTGTAAGTACAACAGGGACAGAGCCAGTTCTCTAGTAATTGCTTCATAAATATAATATAATTTGATCAAAGGCCACCTTTCCTTCATGAACACAGACTGGCCATCATATCCAGAAGTGCAGAACAAATGAAGTTTCATTTTATTTATATTTTTTGAATCAATAACTTGGCTTTTTTCTGAAGCATATATGGAACACTTTTTTATACTGGTTTTTTTATACAATGCAATTTTTGTAAGGGCCAAATTAGGTAATTTATTGGGCTACATTGGAAAGTACCTCAGGATATTTTAATATTTTAATGATATACTAGTTCTGTTAGAACAATAAGTTTAAAATTTATATCTTGTAGTAGTCAAGGAAGGTGAAAGAGTAAAATACATGTACACATTCTATCTATTTAGGGATTTAAGATGGATTCCACGGAGCTTTTCATTGGCAATAATGCTGTGACGCCTTTGATAGAACTCACCCCATCTTCATCAGTCGTCCCGTACTGAAAGGGCTATCTATTCTCTGGATGAGAATTCAATTCAAATATTTAAAGTGAAAAAAAAATCAGTGATAAAAGACTTTCACAGAAAGTTTACTTTGGTAATGCAGTTAGCTTCATTTAACTTCTGGATATAGTCCCTGTCTAGATATAGTGTATGGAACTACTTTAGCTATGAGCCAAAGGATGAAGCCAATATGGTTCTTGGCAGAACAGAAATAGGAAAAACCTGAGAATTCAATGTTTTTGCTTAGCAACAGAGTCAACCAACTCCAAGTAATGTCTTTTAGTAAATGTCTTTAGCATTTGAGCCAGTTTGTAGCTGAAAGCATCTTTACTGGAATTACTGCCAAAGCCAGCTGGCTTTTGCAATCATCCACAGAGCAACTTCCTATAGATTCCTTTTGACTACAAACTGCCTATCCATTTGCTATCTCTGGCATCACATTTATCCAGTGTTTTCTGGTTTTACTGTGCAAGTAGCAAAAAAGCAATCCACAATTTTGAGAAACCACTGGACATACCCCTCACTGTCTGCTGGCAGACTCAATTGTGCTTACAATATATATTTAAGTGCAGATTGGTAGATTTTAAAATGCTAAATCAACTGAGAAGCTCTTCTAAAGTAAATTGTAAAAGGGACACACATTCACACAACACTGGCATATTTATAGCGTTGTTTCAAAGAACGTTTTAGTGTGGTGGGAAATATGACCTCTTTTTTACATATCATATAGATTTGCATTGCAGTGCCATGATACTTTACACCAAATTCTATTACTTTTTAATGTTTAAACCAAAATAGTTCTACTTTTTAAATTCATACTTAATTATAAACATCCATAGAAATGCTAGCTACTGGGTTAGTTGAGCAGTCATACCCAAAGTGGCGGGGGAAGATATCTATCAAAAATATGTCTGCTGGGAAAAAGAATTTAGACTTCTCAGGAAGATATAAATCTAGAGACAGTTAAATAGCTAAGAGTAACAATGTGATGTTTTTGTCCCCAATGAACTATGAGATTTTGAAAAATTCATTCACCACTTCTGGGTGCTAGTGTACAGGTCTCTGTGAGGCACTGATTTCATTTCCTTTGGCTATGTAGCCAGTAGTGAGATTGGTGAATAGTTAGTGCTATTTTTAATTTTTTGAAGGAACTTCCTCTTGTTTCTCATACTGGTTATGCTAGTTACATTCTATGATCTAACAGAGTTGATGGGCATAAAAGCTGAGAGGAGAACAGTGATTATTAAAGGCTGAGGAGTATGCAGGGACATCTCCCCAAATTTAGTGACATACCAAGGGCCACAAAAGAGAAACTTCAAAGACCACATGAAGGAGATGATGCTCTTCTTCGCTTCACTCTGTGCATTCCTGGTTCCTTTCCCATTGCTCTGAGTTGGGCAAACCCTAAATTGGATTGTGGGGGTTAACTTCTCTAGAAACATTAGGATGGCATTTTCTAAACAGAAGTTTAGGCTCAGTTCGTGAATTTCTTTGAACTGAATTTCTCAGCTCTGTCCCATGAGACATAGCTTTGAGTTAAATGTCTTAAAATGGAAATGTCCTGTGTAGGGAATTTGGCTACTCATGTAAGCACTGTGGTTTTGACTTTGGAGTCCTATAGTTGGTCCAGGGCCTCTGAGAAATTTGCTTAGCTTGTCTGTCTCAGCTCTTTATCAGTAAAGTTTAGAAAAGAGCATGTGCCACTCAGACTTGGGTAAGGTTTAAAGATAGAACACACTTAGAGTTCCTAGCCCACAGTGACTGCTCAGTAGTCTTCTGTATCATCACTCATGTGATTTTTTTGTTATTGAATTTATTCTTGGAGGAGAAAGAACAGGAGGAGAAGAATAAGTTTTGTGTCATAATATTGCCTAAGGCCATCCTGGGACGATCACTTGTATTGATGAAAAGTGAAGATAATAAGCAGAACAATTATGACAGTTATTTTAAAATACTTACTGCTCTATTACATAAGTAATCAAATGGGGAATGTTTTGTCACATAATAGTTCAGCATCAATCTTGTGACAGGGCTCTAAGTGTCTCTCTATTAAATTAACGCTGATGCAAAATAAATAATCTAAGTCACTAGATAAGGGTCTTTATACTGTAACTCGTGCATTTTCAGATAGTTATTTTTATGCTCTCTCAGTGTACTCTCCAGGGACCGTGGAGTATCAGAACGATAAGACTGGTATTCTGGGCCTCCTGTAGATGAGGGACACCCCACCACCACCACCACATTCTGACCTACCACACTACCTTTCCACAAATATGAGATTTTGATGGAGAATTTTTCAATTCACAGTATTTCAATGCCACAGACAGAAATTTCAGCCACTGAAATCATTCCTGGACATGCAGTTTTAGCTTGCTAATGTCAACTTCTTTGAGTAGTTCAGCATACAGCTGTAAAGATCTCTAGAAATATTGCATCCCAGAATAGCATGACATTTTGTGGTTCACTGAAGCCATGCAGCATTCTCAGCTTTTAAGACCAAAGATTCAGTTATTGATTTGATTAACCTTGGCCTGACCCAATTATTAACAATTTACACTAAAAAGTCTAATGGGACTGTTAAGCATTTAGTGAATTCTCAAGATTTTGAGCTACTATGCAATATGGTTCAGAGAGAAATAGACTTATATATCTAATAAAAATAGCTTTAAAATAGTTAAAAATACAATGTTTTCCTTTTGTGGTCATGATAGTCTTGGTAATTTTGAAATATATGTATATAAAAGTTATTCTTAAGAAGGATGCTGGGAACTGGGAAATTTAATGCCATCTGCAGGAGCTGCTTTTGTATCTATGTGTTAAATCAGTCTTTCCTGAAAGTGTTGGTCAGACAGTGGAACAAAGAGAGCAAATAATATCAATCCATAGACACTCTCTCCCCTGAAGTAGCCACAAGTAGAGTTGCTGCTGAGTTGGGTGACACTGCTGACTGTAAAGTCCTGATGTGGGATTCTGTGCTGTTGGACCCATGTGCTCTTCCTATGTACCCTGGCTCACTAGTAAGTTGCAATTAAATTTGTGCTTCCCTGTTAATGCCAGTTAGTGAGCCTTAATAAAACTGACCAAAAGCCATCTCTGGATATTTTCTTTGGTCTCTTAGAAACTTACACCACTGAGCCATCATACCTAAGCTTGAATGAGACACTTAAATTTTATATTGAAAATTTAAATATTCACTCAGTAGAAACCTGGAAAAATGATGGTTAAATGAATTCATTGTAAATATTTGCCCAGACAATTAATTCCACTAATGTATCACTTTGTTATTTGGGTATTTTAGCAAGTCATAGAAGTCACTGAGTATCTGTTGGCAGTCTGTGATGGTGTTGGTCATCATGTTTATCAAGCCACTGAGCTTGTTACTTGTAAAACAGTAAACATTCAACAGCTAAGTTTTGAAATGTATTCACATAAGTAAATACGTTTTTGAGTAATTCACTACTAAATGTTTTCTGTAGTGTACACAACAGTACCAAGATGTTGGTAATCTTGAGGATTAAGTATTTTAGCATAATTGATCCCAGGCAATGAGTTCAGATTATACTCAAGATTTCAGTGTTTCACCAGAGAAACAGATATAACACAAGATACAAAAATGTATGAAAAATCACAAGATTGACTTACAATGCTCATTGAGAGAGTTGGATGAAGAAGCTTGCAGAGGGTGTCTGTACAGTGGAGACTAAAGTGGAGACCTTCAATCCAAGGTCGGGAATTCAATGCTGTGTCCATGCAAGTCTGTGTCAGGAGGCCAGTGGATCTGTGACTGAAGTTAAAGAGTCTATGCTGGAAGGCTGAAAAATCTACACTGGAAGTCACCAAAGAGTCTGCACTAGAAGCCAAGAGATGATGTCCAAGCTAAAGACAAAGACTGGAGCTCCTCAGAGCAGAAGCAAACCTGTCCTTCCTCATTTCTCCTTTATACTATCAAGCAACTAGATGAACTAAATTTATTTTGTGGAAATTAGGTGTTCATATGCAGCTCAAATTCTTAATCTATAGATAGTATTTTACATGCATTCCGATTTCAATATAATTTTTCAAACTGAAAAATGGAAGTTGCATTGAACTTAGACACTTCTGAAATTTCAGAAGCCAGAATTTCAAGAACAAGTTAAGAAGAGAGAAATTACTAAGAAGATTTTTATTAGTCAGTCTTGGAGGTAGAAGTTGACAAGAACCTTTTTGAATTGTAACTCTATGAATGGCAGTCAAAAAGTCACATGAAGAGTCCCAAAATGCATAAAAAATAAATTTAACATATTGTCTAAGATTTTAGTTTCACCATAGGCTAAAGAATAAATTATTTCTTGGATTATTATTAATAACAAAAGTGGCCTATTAGCCTTTGCTTTATCTAATTCTCTGCATATTTCAAACTTCTCAGGATTGCCTCATATTAGGCATCTATTTTGCAATGTTAATGTCCTTCTTTCTTTGAATAAAAGAGAGTGTGGAAACCCCTGCAAAGTTTTTGACCTGCCAATCTATAGATTTCCTCTTAGTCTCTTCCATGAGTAATATTAATAGTTGCTGTCATGCTATAGATGGGATATTTTGATTTTGAATTCAGATTTTGATTTTGATTTTGGATTCAGAAATCATGACTCCCTCCTTTGTGTAGTGAGGAAATAGCCATGGATTTGTTAAATCAGTGAATATATATATATACACTGCTTTCTTTGTGTCTGTTTCTCTTTGCTAGGATATTTTTCTCATCACATCAGTTTGGAATGCCTTAATGCTTTGTAATACCCTCATTTGCACAGCTGCCATATCTTCGAGTGTTTAGCAAAAGGAATTAGGATGCAGGCACAAAGTGAATTAAAGCAGAAAATAATAATAATAATTTTGCTAAAATCTGGCAAATGGAAATAGATCATTTTTCAAACATATGAAGTGTTAAGGCTGAAAACTGCTTTCCACAGATTTCTAGTACTATATAAACTTATGATAAACCTGAAGGAGACTAAGGTCATACACCAGTTGTAACAGGTTTTGCTCCACATTCTCAATACATTTAGAGGCAGTACAGAACTGTGGCTATTATGTTTTCATGGTTTTGTACTTAAAATGCATACAAAATCTCAGTCATGGAAGCTTAAATAGCTTTTGAGATGGGATATTAGAAAACAGCCTTTTCTGTTAGGCCAGGTGATAAAATAGAAGCCTCAAATTGGTGGTCAGTTGCTCAAACTTGACCAGTATGTGTCTTTTTGGTGGGCATGCAGTGAGATTTTAAAAACCACAACTTAAATAATAGCAATCATCAAACATTATATTACACATACAAATAGCAGGTTTTCCTTAGACATGGGCTGATTTGGCAACACATAATTTTCATTTTATATGCAACTGTCTCCTGGATCAGCAGAGGAACTTCATATTTTCATATGGATGGATCATTTAGCTAGTCATCCAGTATACCTTGTTTCTTTCTCTTTCTGCCCTTTCCTTGCAAGTTGTGGTAAGAGAGAAAAGTCTATAGCAAAGTCATTTATGCACTACGATGTCTACGCCCACAAAGGGGGAATTTTTGTTCAGTTTTTCTGAGTACCAACTTAGGGACACACCAACCTAGTCATGCCTTTTATTTATGGGTACAGATAAGCTACATGTCTAATTTAGACCAATTAAGGTTTTTCCTCTCACTGTGACTTTGGTCACTGAGACTGAATTGCTACACTGCCACTTGGGAAGGTAAAGCCACACCAGAGCATCTGCTTGAGAAGAAGGTAGAGGAGTCCAAAGGCTTTGTCAGTCCAGGAGGAAAATTCAAGTGTGGTTGAAAGCTGCAGCCATGGGACAGAATTCTTAGAACTATGAAGAAGTAGGAGCAGAAGGCAATTGGGCAAGAGATGTGTAACCCTTGGGGTATGGTAGCAATGGTAGCAACCAAGATAGATGAGAATAAGAGAGCAGTGGAAGTCTTTAGGAGTTGGTTTCCAAGAAATATCATAGACTTGTGGCACTTTAACTGATGCCTAGATTGGGTTCCAGAGGCCCATCCGTCTGCTGAGGGACTTTGCCAGCTGAGCAGTTGTAGTGACAGACTGAAACTGGACCAGTCTCTTGGGTATGTGAGAGGAAAAGCAAGCAGCATAGGAAATAAGCCTTCTGTCTCTTAATGCTCACATTTGCATGTTCAGTCTAATATTACATCACTATAAAAAAATCAACATTTTTGAAGCCACTTATAAGTCTTGTGAAATGGTAAAAGTAAATACAAATATCTGTTTTTACATAAGTACATAGAAATGATTATTTCTTTTACTCTGTAGAACTAGTTTATTCCTGAGATTTATAAACCTAAGAATTATCTCTGCCATTTATAGTTAGATATAATTTTTGTCCATATGATTGAATTGTGGCAAAGAAATGAAAACTAAATCTTAAAAATAATAACTCTTGCTCATAATACCAATGCTCATGTATTGTGAACAAGATTCATGGTATTATTTCATTCCAATAAAAAAGCTGCAAAATAAATGTACTATTCATCTTTTATGACTAATGATGTGAAAGATTACAAAGAGGACTTACAGGACTAACAACTGATAAAACTTGGATTGTAATGAAAGATGGTTAGATCCCCTCACACTATAATCATATATGAGAGAGGTAGGTGTGGTATGTGGATTCAGCCCATGTTTGATAATATTGTCAGTGTACTGAAAATTCTTGAATTTTTATAGGGAGAAGGGTGTCTACACAAGTAACTCCATAACTCAAGTTATTTGTTTAGCCATAAGTTAAATACCATGTCAAATGTTCTCTTTGTAAAACATTTTAATGAGTAGCCAATTGTGGAATTACAATTATTTTAAAATAAAAATGCAAATGATAAGAATTTATCTTTTATGGAAGGTAATTACCTTATCATATATTTATTTTCTTGCTCAAGAGACTTGCCTAGGAGTTCCTCTACAGTTGTGAAAAAAACTTTTATTTTATCTCTGATTTTTATTACCATAATTATAGAAGATTTATTTTCTTTGTTGTATTGATTGTAGCTTATTCCTTTTTGTTGCTGAATAGTATTTCACGTTAGGGAGGTTTAAACCTTTATCCATTAATGGCAAGATTTTGGCCATTACATGTTTTTGTACAAACTTGTCTTTATAGTTTGAGTAATTTCAGGAATTCAATTTCTAGCTCATATGTTAATTATACAGATAACCTGCATTTAGAAATTGTCAAACTGCTTCTAAATAACTATAACATTTCACATTCTAACCAGCAATGTTCAAGAGATCCAGTTTCTCTGCATTCTCACTGGCATTAGGTATTGCCAAAAGTTTTTACTGTAGATATTTTGCTAAACTTGCACTGCTGTCTCATTATGGCTTTAGTTTATATTTCCCTATTGACTAGCAATACTGAACAACATTTCTGGTGTTATTTATTTATTAATGCTATCTCCTCTTTTGGTAAAATGTCTTTTCAAGTCTAAGTAGATTATTTCCATTGTTAATTATTGATCATTCCTTTTTATACTATAGATACTAGTCCTTCATTAAACTGTGGTTTGTACATTTTTCCCACTCTATAGCTTGCAGTTTCATTCTTTTAATGTGACGTTTCACAAAGTGAAACTTTCAGTTTTGATGAGGTCCTTAACTTAGTCATTTTCTCATCACTGAGACACAATAGCTGGTGCCTACACTTTTAAAGAGGAGAGTTTTATTTTGGTTCAGGTTTTTAGTCCATAGTTGACCAGCTCCAAGGCAGAAAGGCCTGGTGGAAGGGCCTGGGCAGAGGAAGTTGCTCACCTCATGGTGGACAGGAAGCAGAGTGTGAAATAAGGAGCAGGAACAGACCTTTCTGGATCATGATCCAGTGACTCACATCTTCCAACCAGACCTCCTCCTACCAGCAGGTCAGTGCTGATCATTCATGTGGGACTTTGGCAACAATTTTAGACCTGCATAACAAGTCATTGTACCAATATTTTTCTTCTTTTGAATTGTTTTTTTGGGGTATTCTGAGAACTCTATCTAGATCTAGATCTTGAAAATTTTTTCCTCCTTTTTCTCTATAAGTTGTAAATTTCTACATTTAAATTTTAATGATTTAAAGATTTGTATATCATTTATGAGGTGCGATTCATTTTTCAGTAATCTTTGTACAAGAGGTAAGATTCAGAACAAGCCCGATTTATTGTTGTAATTGGTACTTGTGGACTTACCATAGCCTTGATTTTAATTTCCTTCCTGTTTTGTGTTTTTATTTGCAGTACTGGGGATTGAATGCATGCCTTCATTCTGAGGGACAGTCCAGTCTTTTTTTTAATGTTTAAACTCAAGACAAGGTCTCACTAAAAGGCGTAATTTACCAGGCAAGGCTCCAACTGCCCATGCTGTTGCCTCAGCCTTCCAGAGTTCTGTAAGCATGTACTATCATACTCAGCTTGATGTATATTTTTATTAAAATTTTGCTCTTATTTAAATTAAAAAATATTTTTATTTTTAGACCTTTTTGTTGCTCATATAATGAATTAAGACCGATTCTTAATTAACTTATCTCTTCCTACCTCATACATTTATATATTAATCCTGGATTTCTCAGAATTTCTACATACAAAATCATATCATTTGCCAGTAAATAACATCTTCCTATGTATTTTCTATCTGGGTATCTTTTATCTCTTTTTCTACTCTTACTGCACAGACTGAATCCTCCTATACAATAACAAAAAGAAATAATGAAAATGGATTCGCTTGCCTTTTTCCTGATTTTATGGGAACAGTATACAGAATTTCACCATTATGTTGATACTTACTGTTGATACTGGGAGGTTTTACCAGGTTCTCTTCTATTCAAAGTTTAGAGTGGTTTTATGGCTTTGTTTGAGTAGTTTTTAAAAGTATGAACTTTTGTCTTATTTTGTGAAATGCTTTCTCTGTGTCAATTGGGATGACTATGTCATTTTTTTGCTCTATAAATATACTATATTTTAAAATTAATCTTTCAATGTTGAAACATCTTGCATTCCTAAGGTATGCCTACCTGGTCTTAATAGTCTTTTTTATATGTTATTAGAGTTGGTTTACTACTACTCCATTCAGGATTTTTCTGTCCACATTTATTAGGATTGTTATTTTCTGTGACTATGATGTTTGTCTTGTGTAGGTATACAGACCATACTACTCTCATTGAGTGAATTGTACATGTTCCTAGCTTTTCTCAGTGAGTTCATGGAATGTTGTATGATTTGTTCTTTAAATTGTGCAAGACTGTTTCAGTGAAGATAAACATTACTGAACTTTTCTTAGTAGAAAGAATTTTGCTTGCAAATACAAATTGTTACCTTCTTTTCCAGCATTGTAGGACTCCCTAAAAGTTTTGTATTGACATTGCATTATGTTTTCAACTTGCAATTTCTAGTTTTCTTTCCCCCCACTATTTTGATTAGTGCACAATGGTTATACAGATTAATAGGTTTCATTTTGGGAAATTCCCACATGCACTTAACATAATTTGTTCTTCACTCTCTTGAAAATTTGTTTAAATTTGTCTCATATAGCTTGTTGATGAAATAACTGTTCAGGTATTTTTTTTCCAATTTTAATGTTTCTTATTGCTATATTTTGAGAATTTTATGTATTCTAAATAGAAGCCCTTTTTAAGAAATGCATAGTGTTGATTTTTTCCCAATTCCTGTTCTTTCTCTTTTTCTTATATCATTGCTCAGATATTCAGTGTGTTCAAGGTAATAGTGAGAAAAGACAGATATATTTTCTTCCTACCCCTAGAAGAAAATGATGAATTTTATCATCATTGCATATAATGTTAATGTAGAATTTTTATAGTTGCCTTTTTATCAGATTAAATAAACATTTATTGGTCCATTTTCTGGCTTCTTTTGAAAAGTGTTTTTTGTAGAGGAGATAGCTAAACATGATCTGGGAATACTTTTTTTGTCTTTCTTGCATGAGTGTTGTTCAATTTTTACTTCCGATTTCAATGACAATTTCACTTCCTAGGGATTTTTGTGGTCCTTTTCTTATGAATTATTAATGGAATTCATGTAATGGAAATCTATAATAGTTCTGTCTAGGAAATTTCTGTGTTTCTCTGGGATTTTCCTCTGTTTCTCTGACCATGGTGGATTCCTTCAGTTTAACTCTTCTGACTGTTGTCTTGTTGCCCCTACTCCAGCGAAGTTTGTGCCTGTATTTCTTATATTCAGGTTTCACTTGTCATTTCTTTTTATGTTTCCACACATTGGCTTTTGGTGATTTCACCTCTCTAACAATTTTGTAAACAAGTCATAAATTTGAATGTAACTCTTACTGTTGTCAGCATGACAGCAACATTTTTTCTAGCTTCTGCACCTATGAACAAGAGTCAGCTGTTTCTAAATATTTATTATCTAACATTCTGAGCTACTTTCAGAACTGTTCCTTGATTCAGTTACTTAGGCCAACACAGCACAAAAATGATGGCCCTATTTATTTGTATATAATGTCTTAATTATGGTGCTATGACAAGTAAACTTCTCCTTTTGCTTGATCACCTCAGCACAAATTTAGCTCAGACTTAGCTCTCAGATATCATTGTAAGAAGTTCAATATTAAAAAGATGGGTAAATGGGAATTAAGAGAGGAAAAGTCATTAGAGGAGGAAAAAAAATCTTCTCCTTAGTATATGGAAAATATTTCACCTCAATGTAAATTATAGTCACTTATAAACCAATGATGTCTTCTAAAGGTGAGAGCCCAGAACAGCAGTAGAAGTATTCCTGGTAGCTTATTCAAAAAGCAAAGACTTGGGCCCACTCCAGACCAGGTTCTGAATCTGAACCTTGGTGTGGGATCCAGCAGTCTACATTCTAACAAATCTTCCAGCTGATTCTATTGTACACAGCAGTTTGAGAACCATTTATACAAACCATATCCTACACTAAAGAATAGATTTAAATACTTAACAAAAAGACAAAGCTGAAGAGGATAACTTGCTTGTCAAATTAAGAGGACATTCTTCATAGCTCTATATCCAAGAAAATGACATCATGGTCAAAGGCTCATGGAATCCACCTCCTGTGAGCTTATAGAACACAGTCATCTTCATTTCATTCTGAAACTTTACCTCTCTGCTTTAAATTTAGAATTTCCTCCTCCTCTGACATCCAATTTCTACCTACTACAGCACAGAGATTTCCTATGTGAGTTCCTGATTCCTTTCCTAGTCTAACCTGATATTTGGTCTATATCCATAGCATCCCCAACACAGCAGATCTTACCTGACCTGATACTCATCAATAACTCTGCTTTTGATTTCTAGAAGAACTTCAAAAATACCAAGTAAGTGACCTCAATCAGGTAAGACTGCAGTTTTAAAAATTTATGAAGCATCAGAACTACTTCAAATTAAACTTCATAAGAAACCCAGTTTTTAAACTGGCACATGCAGAGCTTTTGTTAAAGAATGTAGCATCAGGATATCTTGGCTACATACATTTTACAGGGGCAACAAAAATGAACAAGAAATCTTCTTTCTATTTTTGCACCTGCATCCTGTATGTGCCTTGCAAAATTTTATTTGATCATTCAGAACTAGAAGAACATACACTCTAGAAATCAGAACACCTGCACACTAGTACTTCTGAAGCTTAATATTTTCAGTCAAATACACTTTACTTTTAGGAGACAGTTATCAGTTAAATGGCTTAACTTTACACTAACAAAAGGATCATACCTTTATTTGGTCAAAATTAATGAATAAATGATCTGTATTGAAGGTGAGATACATGTTTCCTAGTTGTGCTCACTGCTTTGAGGATGAGGGTGAGTTACCTCTTGTTCACTTTGCTGTATGAGAAATACTACAAGCATACAATGGCAAACATACTTCAGAATATTCTCCACACGTATGATTTTCATGGGTCACATGAAGGTGAACTACTAGTAAATTCCAAGATTAAGCCAAATTGAGGTAGGAGACAGTTTATAGGTTTTAATTTTAAATTATTTTTCTAAAAATGATTTAGAAAAATAGTCAAAGGGGGAGAGGAACAAGGAAAAACCAATAAGGGCAAGAAAATATGATGATATCGATGACAGTAATGTCTTTTATTTAAATGAGCAGTGGAAAAAGTCCACACAGTCCTCCCTTGAGTATTTAGATGAAAGCTACTGTTTTCTTTGGAAATCAAAGTGCATTTTACTATTAGGGATTTCCTTTTGCTTATAGCCTGTAAGAGGAACTGTGTAGAAAGTACACTCTTAAAGGAATGTAAGCGAGAATAGAATTGCCTATACGATGGACTGTCTAACCACTGCAGTTTCATTATATCTTCAGGAACTCAAATAAATTTCTAATCAATTTATTCTGATTCATAAAGGTATTAATGGCTACTGACTTCCTTACCCTTTGTCTGGAGAGAGTAACACAGAGATCCTCACAAATTTTCTTGTATCCAGTAATGTAACCAAATATGCATTAATGGTTTTTAAAAATACACCCCTCTAAGTAACTGCATTCATAGATCACATTTTATTTTAAATTATTCTCTTGACCAAAATTGCTGGATAAAATTTCCTTTAGTATTGTGTCAGGCATCATTGCCCAAACATAATGTCTTGGATAAATACTCAATTAAGATAGAATTTATGTAAAGCAAATCATTTATCAACTTATTTGATTCTTGCTGAACAGCTAACTGGGATGTTTTCTAAACATTTACATAATTGAAGAACATTCTTATGGGATCTCTGCAAGGTTTATGGTGGCAGCTTTGTCTTAGCTGGAAGAAACACCAGAAGTGAAATGCCAAGATAGACCAAAGACTTGAGAAGAAACCAAAAGTAAAAATAATTCAACCATCAGTTTAGAACTACATAATTGTCAACAACTAAACAAGAGAAAGAAATATGAAGGTATTTGGTAATAACATTGAATTGAGCATCCTTGTTCTCATTTTGAAGTTGATAAATTGACTTTCTTTTGGTAACTGACATTTAGGCTAGGGAAAGTGCAAGGTCTGGATTGAGATATTTAAAGTACATCTTTCAACTTCTGATTTTACACAGAGCCTGCATCATATTTACACACTCAGTTTCTTCTCCTACATCCTTTTCATTTATCAGAACATTTCTCCGATCCACACCTAAATGGGGGATATGAGGAGAACACACAATATTAGCTAGCAAACTGAAAACTGAGTTGGCTTAATTAGTCCTGAGATGGGCAATAGAGTATTTCCAGTCAAAGATATAAAATACTGAGAAATGAATGGATGTCTAACTAAAGAGTCTTTAGTTCAAGTATAATTAGAATTTTGCCCATAGGACTTTTATAGAAAGTTGTATAGTATTTATAAACTTTGTTGTCTTGTAAAAAAATCAATCAAATAAACAAACAAACAGCTATTACTCATTCAAAGGTATCCATTAGCTTTTGAACACAGTAGATTGGTTTCCATTGTTAGCAAAAGACCTGTAGTAACTAATAGTGATATCACTGCTCTGAATAATAGATGATGCTTAATTTCTTGTTCTGTATCACATAATATATATATGAACAACTACATAAATGACAAGGGCAGTTGAATGAGAAATTAAAATTTTGAATAACAAAGCAGGATACCTATTTTAAGGAATAGGATGTTGAGCAAATCTAGACAAAAAACTTTCTGTAAGCAATGAAAGATACCTGTGAGAAGACCATTTGGATGGAAAATCGAGGGATTCAGTTTTAATGGGTTTCATATAAAATACTAAAGCAGAGGACAAAAACTGCAGGTCTACCAATACTAGCACAAAATCAGTGTTGAGAAATTAGAAGAAGGGTGAGGAGAGGATGAGAATTAGCAGTTGCTGGAATCATATATGTATTGAACACTAATTTTTAAAAATTCAGCAAGTAAAATAATACTCCCCATATTATAAATAGGAGCCCAAAGTTAATTTTACAAGGCCTAGAACAGGAATGCAAACTTCACTGGGCCTCACTCCAAAGTCCACGTTTGGCTCGTAGTGTTATCTACTACTGTGCACCATGGCTGGATAATGTCCTCAGCCCATCCTAGTGCAGATGGGCACTGGTAAATGTCCAAACCTGCACTGTAATCATATGCATCACATCAAAATGCCAGAAGGTCATTTCCTAGTAGCTATACAATGATTATGGGCCTTTGCATGAAATGTACTCAAAAGATTTTAATACTATAGGGAGAAAATTATGGAATGCAGCTTTTTTTTTCAGTTGTTACAAACTTGGATGAAAGCCGTTCATGTTAATTGCCATCAAACTGAAACCTTACTAACTGGGTCACATCAGTTGGGAATCTAGGGGTATAAAAATCCAAGGCTGGCCAGAACTGCATAAGAAAACCCTATCTCAGAAAGAGAGAGAGAGAGAGAGAGAGAGAGAGAGAGAGAGAGAGAGAGAGAGAGAGAAAGAGAAGAAGGAAGAAAGGAAGGAAGGAAGGAAGGAAGGAAGGAAGGAAGGAAGGAAGGAAGGAAGTCCTCTGTGTCATGTGTCGTGTTCTATTTTTCTTTCTTCAAATTTTCAGATCTTTATAAGCATGTTTTTCACGGTTTTGTTTTGTTTTTCAATGTTTATATCTGGAACATTTTTAGGGGGACTAGAATCAGATCTACTAAGTTCTACTTCCTGCTCCACTACCTTTTTTGGCTATAGTAGGTAAACTTCTCCTTTGTAAAGCAGCACCACAGATGGGATAGTTCCCTTTCCACCAGTGGAAGCCAGTGTTCTTCATTTTTTATGGAATATTTTTATCTACCATTCAACAAATTTATTCTTATTCTAGAAAATTTATGTGAGAAAATGAACAACGAAATTTCCATAACCGATTGCACTGGTCAACAATACTATAATAGAGCTTTCAGAGAGACTCTCATAGTCAGAAAAAATCAACTCAGGAATTCTTTAGGTACTAAAACATTGTTTATAAATTTATTCAAAATATTAACAAATGAGCGGGCATTATTTTTCTTGTAAAGAGGAAATATATTTTATTTGATCAAGGAAATGAAATAAATCTGTTAGTCATCACTCCAGTAATGGAAAAAGATAACACATTAACAAAGAGAAAGAGGCTTAAGTAGCTTTCTATTCTATGTTATCATTATATATGCAATAAATGAGCTTTTATCTGTGAGTTTTTCTCCATAGATATTAGCGTCACACAACAGTTACACTAGTTTTAGATTATATGAAATGTTCTTTAGGTATTTGGTTTCTCCCATCATTAATTTGCTTTTAGGTTTCTGATAGGTTTGCAGTTAATAGGGAAGAAACTCACAGATGAAATGTATTTATTCAGGGAGGGCATCTCCTAATACTCTTCAGTCAACTCTGTGCAGTTTTACAAGTACTCTGTCATGGCTGTTACATGGCCATAAGTAATACTTCTCATAGAGAAATCAGAGTGGCCAAATAGGTGTTCATGATGTGACTAAGGGCTTTATTTGAAGTCAGTCCAACACAGTAATGGTTGGTCTTGGCTTCAGTTCTCATCGTGGCAATTGTCTCATTCAGATCTGTCGCTGGGGCTCAGTTCTCTCCTCGGCACTTCAGTCCTTACTCTTTGAGATTCCTCCAAATTCTGTTTGCTCAAGCAGTTTCTCTGGGACACAGTCTTTTACAGTCTAGCTCAATTTACTTTGAGGATTCATGTTAGCATTCCCTAATGGGGGCTTCAAAGCAAAGGAAAAAAACATCTTAGACAAAAATGTCTCATCTTACACATGATGTAAGACTGAATTTTATTTCATGTTAGAATTATAATTCTATAAGTCTCTTCACTAATGAGTTGATAGAAACATTTTTGTTAAAACTGATCAGTAATCCATAATTTTCTGTTGTCATTTTTTAAAGTTGCAAGCACTTTGAACAGTTTTTAACATATTATTTTCCAAATAATTCCAATGATACTTAATAAATATTATACACTGCTGAGATAATGTTTAAGATATTCTGGTTAAAGCCAATTTAATAGCTTTGTTTTGTGCTTTGCTTTCATTTTACTAACATGTTTGATGAATCACAAATGATGTAGTACATACTATAGTAATTTCTAGAATTACTTGAACTGCAGAATATTTTTCAACTAATTAAAAAATCATTTGGAAAATACTACTTAGAAGACCTAAATAATCTATCTGTGTGTATCTGTGTCTGTATCTATATCTATATATTCCTTTAAAAAATACGAAAATACATTTAGTTCTTTTCTGAAGTTTCCTTATTAGCTGATCAGATGGAAAGTCAGAAATTTTAAAAAAATATTTGCAATGTCAATTATTTATAGTGTCAGAGGGACATGGGAATTGTGTTCAGATGTCAGTTATACTGCTATTTGTCATCAAATAATAGCAGTTTATAAAAACTATAAGACCTGCAAACTGCAAATGTTAAACCATTTAAACTGATTGAATCAAGTGAACAAGTGGACACTTTCCCTATCATTTGGTTGTTTCCTTCTTAGTTTTATTTCTTTAAGAAGAGCTTCATTAGTAATCCTGTTATTTAGTTCAGTATATTTTGGTACTGGGGATCAAACACACAACCTTGTGCTTGCTAGGTAAGCTCTTACACCACTGAGCTAAATCCTCGGCCCTAGTAATACTTTCAGTACTGTAGAAAAAAACTTCGAGGTTAAAATCAGAAAGAAACTTCGAGAATGAACTACAATTGTTTTCCACTATGAAATTTGTCTTAGAAGACTTTCTGCGTCATCGATCAAAAGAAAAGAACACTACTAAGATTCAATGACATTCTGCAGTCATTGCTGAGCATTTGTAACAGGCTGGACATTATGCTAGGCACAAGGGATACAAAGGAGTAAAGCACCAGAGTGGAAATCCAGCAGGGAGAGAGAGAGTAAATTTTAAAAGACAATATAAAATAATGAATGAAAATAAATGTATGCACCAAAATTTAAAATCAGAGAGAGGCGAATTCCTCAAGTTTGAAAGCAAGGAAATAGTTACAAGGGCAATTGAGTTGGCTTTGAGGAATTGGCCTTATTTAATTACGACCAGGGTCAGGAAGGATGTTGGAGGGAAAATAACCAAGGCAGAGAGAGCAGCTTTTGCAAATGCAGGTGACATACTAAACATGAAGAACCACAGATTTCTGTGTTACAAAAATAAAGCTAAAGGAAGACCAGGGATATAGCTCAGTGGCACAGTGTCTGCCTGGCAAGTGTGAGGTTGTGAGTTTGTGAGTTTGATACTTGGTAAAAAAACAAAAGGGAGGGGTGAGTCCATAGAAAGACACTACTGCAGCCAGCTTATGAAAAATGTTTTTCACAAATTAAAAACTAGTCCTGTTTGGTGCAGACCTTAGTAAAAATGACAAGGTGGACCACAGTGTGGAGAGCAGAACATGCAGAAGCTTTGAACAGAGTTTGCTTTCCAGGGTTAAGAAGAATGATTGTCCCTTTCTCTTCTCCACAAGCTGTTGAGAGATTCTTCATAAAGCATCTTATCATACAGAAATAGGTATTTGCAGGATTTTACTTTCTGAGGCAATGCTTTATGTTTAAGACACAAAATACTTTACAATTAAAAATGTTCTTTAGTTTGCCATGAAAGAAGAGTCCTTTTTGAATTTTCTGGAATATGCTAAAAGCAGGATTGCTAATGGGTCAAGTTCTATATGGAGCAAAAAATCTTCCAGAAGTGTCAATCACATTTTCTCTTCACTGGTATAAGGCACTGGACACCAGCAACTTAAAGGAGGAAGGGTTTATTTTGGTGCAGGCTTTCAGAAGTTCCAGCCCATATTCAGCAGGCTTGTACACAAAACCAATGGAGTGGAAGGGAATTTCCTGCCATGGAAGAAAGCTGCCCATGTCATAGTGGCCACAATGAAGAGGGAGAACCAGACCCCACCTGGGAGCACGTGAGCTCCACCAACCCACAGTAAGAAGTGACATAGACTTTCTATGGTATTTTTTATGATTAAAGTTGTATATGACAGACTTACAGATCAATTAATGTACTTTAGTTAATATTACATGGGTAAGTTAAAACAGAATAATGTCACTCTATTACTTAAACATCCACTTATTAGAAATTCCAGTACAAAATCTTCAAGAAAGGTTTTAATTATTTCACATTTTAAACTCATGATGAGCTTAAGGTTTGTCATCTTGCTGAGCTTTTATTTGTAAAAATGCCATGTCCTTTTTCTTTTACTCCTATTAACAATGAAATGAGAATTTAGAGGGATTTTTTTTCATCATCTTATACTATAGTAGAAGTGTAATATGTGTACATATTCTGTTTTACTAAAGTAGCACTTCAGGGAAGTATGTCAAGGTTTTAATGCTAAACATGTAAAAACATCTACATAGTAAGAAAAAAGAATCAGAAAAACAGAGAATGTGACAAATAGAGAAATGGTTGATTACCACTCTCAGAGCTTTATGATAAAGACACATGTGAGCATAACTCTAACATCTTTAAAAATTCAATTTTGCCTATACCCCACTCTGCCAAGGACTCAAAGTCCTGCATGGTAACCAGGATGCCAACACTGGTTTCTCAGGGGAGATGGCTGCATCTGACATCCAGTAGAGTTAGAGAGCAAAACACTGAGTTACTTGTTAAATGAGGTCTTACTTGACAATTTTAGTAGCTACAAATGGAAGATAACTTCCAAATCTCAAAGATCAAAAGAGTAAGGATGAAATGGAATTTTATCTGCTTTCTTTTGCCATTGCCACTTTTAGCAGCTACTCATACTGACTTTATTTTTAGCTCCATTTATATTTCTAAGTTGAATACGGCATACAAAAACAATACAAGACAGATTTAATAGTGTATGCTGAGAATTAGTGAAGAGCTATAGTATTACCTTCTCTTGTCCAAATTACCAGTGAATTTCATTATTTCATATTAAATAACTGCAGTGAATTTTGAGGGTAAGCTGAGAAACTGAATTATCCAAAACAGTTTTTACAACATAGGTAATAAGAAAAACTGACATATTCAAACAATCTGGGCTTAACACTCATAATTATTTTAGATTAAGAGTCTGAGTTGTGTGTAAATTATTCTGACATTATGGCTAATACTATGGTTGCTTTATTTTCTTCTCTCTTGTACCTTATACTGTTACATGTTCCAGATATATTGAGCGTGCTAGTCAGATTTCTGTTGCTGTGACCAAATGCTTGAGAAGAGAAACTTACAGGAGAAACATCTTATTTTGTTTCATAGTTTCAGAAATGTCTATGATTGGTGGCCAGTGGGCATGAGCATCATGGTGATGGTGGAACAGGAAAGTCACTAACTTCACATAGTGAGGAAGCAGAGAGACAGGGAAAGAGCCAGAGAAGAGACACACCAAGCGCAGGGTATGACTTCAGGGATGTAACTGCAGCACGGTCACTGTAGGACAAGGACATTAGTGGAGGGAGAGCCACTGGGCCTGAGATGTGAGAGTGAAGGAATGACTATACCCAGAAAAGGTTAACTATGTTGAACTCCACCTTTGTCTTTCTTAAGATACAGCCTCTTCCCTGCTCACCCCACTGTGACCCAATCTTCCATTCCATAAAAGCATTTTAGTAGTTTCAAAATCACCTTACAAGAATGGTGTTTATTCTTAGGACCTCATTGCTTCTAGGTCACAGAGGAATTAGTGATAATTCAACATACTCCACATGGAGAAGTACAAGTCTTTGTGGAGAAGGGAATAGCTTCTGAGTTGGAAGAATTTTAAAAGTTGATACTGACACGGCTTACAAGACTTCTGCCAATACCGTTATCCATTGACTCAGAAAATCTTTTTTCTAATTCCATGGCAAGTTTTTATACAAACACAACATTGACCCTGACCAGAAACCTCATTTAATGGCAAGGAGAAAATGCAGGGTGGGGGGTTCCACACTTTTAAAATAAAACTTGTGTGTGTGCTACCATTTTCAAATGAAGATGCCAGATGGAGTGCTGGAAAGATCTAATGAATGTCCGCCTGAAGCACCAGTTGGAAGAAATCATTCTGTTAAGTCCAGTTGCTACTGACAGATAGCATCGTATGCCTTCAACCCACAGTGTATTGTGTTGCCTTCTGCATACGCATTAGTGGATACCATTGTTTGTAAACCTCCCATTCCTTTATATGTCCAGCATTGTTATTTAGAGGACCTGATGTTCAAGACAGGACTTGTTTCCATCAGGGATGATGGCTGTTATTTCATTAACTTGAAAGTCATAATTGTCTCACAGCAATTCATGGCCTTTCTGACACAGGTCAAGAGAGGACGATGGTCTATGGAAGTTGATGGGTTACTGGGCTAAATTTATATAGTGGGTTGGAGGGTCTATATTGAGAAGAAGAGTGCGCACTAGGATTTCACTTATGGCTTTTGTAAGACTTTGTCATTAGAGTGTTATGGAAACTACATGAAGATTAGAAAGCATTCAGAGCATCCAGGAAGAAAACATTAAACCTCTGACCTGTCCACCTATGGCTGTTACAAGCAGAGGATAAAGAGAACATGGGATGGAAGTGAGAGTATGAAGCCTTACTTTAAGAAAAACAAGAAAGGATATTTCTTTACAATATACAAAGTGAGATCTAACTAGATGTTGCACAAGCTATCATCCCAGAACTCTGAGAGACTGAAGCAGGAGCACTACAAATTCAACTCCAGCCTGGACAACTTAACAACTTAATGAGACCCTGTCTACTAAAAAAATAAAAAAGCACTAAGGATAATAGCTCACTATAAAAGTCTTGGATTCAAATTAAGTACCTTAAAAATATATTGAGAACTTTTCTCTTTTCTCCACTTTCTGGTCACTGCCTCAGGCTTCAGCTGTGACCTTCATAAACTGACATAAACTGAAAGCAGCTAGCAAGAATGTGCATGCTTCCTGATTTCAGGACATGCTTATTTTATCTAAGTGAAGGATGAAGATAGATTCTGAGGGACAAAAGCAACACACTTTATTCTGGTCCTCCATGCCTGGTTGCTACATTCTGCACCAAGTTCTCTGCCCTGGAAGGCACACTTTTACAGCCAGTTTAGTAGGTTAACTTGCTTTGTGGCTTCTGGATGGAATGGGATTATTAGAGTCAGAATTAGAAGATAAGAGAGCTGGAAAAGTGAAGAGTATTTACTCATTATCTCCTTTAATGATAACTGCATGGTAAGTAGGTAAGCTGCACTCACTTTCAAAGCCCACAGCTCTGGGTGGCACACCATTCACAGCTAGGGCCTCTCCTTGAATGCCTGCAACTGCCTCCTTTCTTTGACACTGAAATAGAGTGGTGATGGTTCCCTACTGGCCTTAAACAGCTCACATTCTGGGCTGGCTTTTCCTAACCCTGTCTGCTTTTATTGTACTTTATCATTTCATTCAAATTCTCTCAATTATCCTCATTTGAATTCATCATGTATCTTTTTGGAACTGTTAATCATTTTATTTTTACTTGTAAGATTTATAAAGCAGAAATTGCCTTCAGCTAATATTCTTGTTAAGACTTTCCACACACTTCCTTTATAGCAATGTAGTTAATTAAAACAATTTCAGTGAGATCAGAGTAAGCTAATTCTCAATTTTGGTGGGTAAAATTAACATCCACTGGCAAAGATAGTTTACAACTTTAAGTGAACAATTTCCTTCAGTAAACATTCATACAAATGCAGTTTTCTACATAAAACATATTGCAGTTTAAGTTTACAAGTCAGAAAGACTTAAAATGAGCAAAATGTATCATTTAATAATAAAGTATAGCTTTCTATACTATTTAGCAAACTAGTTTAGAAACAACACTATGATAAGGAAGCAGACAGTTAGTAAACATAAAGCAAGAGACAGTTAAATCCTCTTTAAGCCTTTCATACGTGATTATGCTACCTTTGCAGTCAGGATACAATGTTTAATTTGCATTTTATGGAAATAGGTTTATAAATATTTTCTAACTCTTGTCTCTCTAGCAAGACATCATGGCTAAGACACATAATTAAGATCTCAGATGTACAGCATAAAAACAGAACACTAAAAGCTGTTACAGAAAAGACACAACTCACCTATCAAGGAAAGCCCATTAGAATCATAGCAGACTTTTCAGCACAAACCCTCAAGTCAAGAAGAACTTGGAGTGAGGTATTTCAAGCCCTGAAAGAAAACAACCTTCAACCCAGACTGATGTACCCAGCAAAACTTTCATTCAAATTTAATGGAGAAACAAGATGCTTCCATGACAAAGAACAAATGAAGAAATTCATGTCCACCAAACCAAACCTAGAAAGAGTACTGAAAGACATACTACACAGAGATAAAAATGACCACAATCCCCAGAACAACAGAAAAAAACCACTAGGTAGGATAAGCAATTAAATAAGGGGAAAAAGCAGAAAGAAACAACTGAAACATAACATGGCAAAGTCGAATCAGTATATATCAGTGACATCCATAAATGTAAATGGCCTCAATTCACCTATAAAAAGAAATAGGTTGACAGAATGGATCAAGAAACAGGATCCCACAATATGCTGTATGCAAGAAACACATCTGACCCAAAAGGAAACTCATAGATTAAAAGTCAAAGGATGGAAAACAGTTTTCCATGCAACAGGAACCCAGAAAAAAGCAGGGGTAGCTATTCTATTTGCATAAAACCTAAAACTTCAAACCTAAAATGATTAAAAGAGATAGAGAAGGTCACTACATACTCATTAGTGGAAAAATTCAAGAGGAAGAACTAAAACTTATAAATATATATGCAATAAATACAGAGGAACCTAACTATATAAGACAGATACTAATGGACATGAAAAACCAAATACACAAGAACACAATTATAACAGGGGATGTTAACAGCCCATTGTTGCAAAGAGATAGATCAACCAGACAAAAACATCAGCAAATAAATAACAGAACTGAATCGTACCTGTGAGCAATTGGACTTAGTAGATGTTTATAGAATTTTCCACCCAACCACATCAAAATACACATTTTTCTCAGCTGCGCATGGGACATTCTACAAAATTGACCATATATTACCCTTTAAATATTCTTAAGTAAATGCAAAGGTATTGAAATCATCCCATGCATAATATCTGACAATAGTGCAACTGAAAATGGAAATTAATGGCAAAAGAAGTCACAAAACCTGTATAAATACATGGAAATGAAATAACAAACTTTTGAACAACCAGTGGGCTACAGATAAAATTAAAGAAGAAATAAAGCAATACCTACAATTCAATGAAAATACAGAAACAACTTACTATTATCTGTGGGATGCAATGAAAGTGGTCTTAAAAGGGAAATATATAGCAATAAATTGTCATATCAAGAAAACAGAATGAGCACAAATAAGCAACTTAATGCTACATCTCAAGCTTCTAGAAAAACAAGAGCAAGCTAACCCCAAAGCCCATAGAAGAGAAGAAATTGTCAAGTTTAGAGCAGAAATCAATGCAATTGAAACTAAAAAGCAATACAAAGAATTAATGAATCAAAAAGCTGGTTTTTTGAGAGAATAAACAAAATTGATAAACCTCTAGCTAACCTTATCAAGAAAAAGAAAGAAAAAACCCAAATTCATGCAATAAGAACTGAAAAGAGGGAAATTGCTACAGATCCCATGGAAATTCAAAGTATCATGAATACCTACTTTAAAAATCTCTACTCACATAGAGTGGAAACCACAGAGGAAATGGACAGATTTCTAGAAACATATGAACTGAACTAACAAAGCTCAAACAAGAAGATATAGCAATTTTGAACAACCCAATATCAGCTATTGAAATTGAAAATGTAATTAAAAAACTTACCAACAAAAAAAGCCCAGGTCCTGATGGATTCACTGCTGAATTCTACAAGAAATTTAGAGAAATCTGATGCCAGTACTCCTTAAATTCTTCAATGAAATTGAGAAGAAAGCAATCCTCCCTAAATCATTCTTGGAGGGAAATATTACTCTGATACCAAAACCAGAGAAAGATTCAACCAAAAAGGAGAACTATAGGCCAATCTTACTAATGAACATTGATGCAAAGATTCTCAACAAAATACCGGCAAATAGAATGCAGCAAATCATCAAGAAATTATACATCATGACCAAGTGGGGTTCATTCCAGGAATGCAGGGATGGTTTAACATACGCAAATCAATCAATGTGATACTCCACATCAACGGAGCCAAAAACAAAAATCACATTGTCTCTCAGTAGATGCAGAAAAAGCTTTTGATAAAGTCCAACACATGTTCATGATAAAAGCCCTACAGAAACTGGGAATACACGGTGTCTACCTCAACCTTATAAAGGCCATCTATGACAAAACAACAGCCAAAATTATATTAAATTGACAAAAACTGAAAGCTTTCCTTTAAAATCGGCAATAAGACAAGGTTGTCCACTATCACCACTTCTTTTCAATATATTTCTGGAAACAGTAGCCAAGGCAATCAGACAAGAGAGAGAAATAAAAGGAATAAAGATAGGAAAGGAAGAAGTTAAATTATCACTATTTGCAGATGACATAATACTCTATATAGAAGACCCAAAAAATTCCATTAAAAGACTACTAGAGGTAATAAACAAGTTCAGCAGTGTAGCTGATACAAAGTCAATGCTCAAAAATCAATAGCATTCCTGTACACAAACAAAAAACTCACTGAGAGAGAAATTATGGAAATATCACCCTTAACAATAGCATCTAAAAAACTGAAGTACTTAGGAGTCAACCTAATTAAAAATGTAAGTGCTAAAAATTATACTACGCTGAAAAAGGAGATTGAAGAGGATATTAGAAAATGGAAGGATATTCCTTGCTCTTGGCTAGGAAGAAGCAACAGTGTGAAAATGGCCATACTCCCAAAACTGTTATACAGATTTGACACAATCCCAATCAAAAGACCATTGACATACCTCACAGATTTAGAGAAAACACTCCTAAAATTCATTTGGAAATAGAAGAAACCTATAATAGCAAAGGCAATTCTGGGCAATGAAAGCAAGGCAGGAGGCATCTTAATTCCTGATTTTAAACAGTACTATAAAGCTACAGTGATAAAATCAGCCTGGTACTGGCAAAGAAATAAACCTGAGGATCAATGGAGCAGATTAGAAGATGCAAGCCCAACAACAAAGACACTCAGCCACATGATATTTGACAAAGGGGCTAAATATGTCCAATGGAAGAAGGATAACCTGTTTAATAAATGGTGTTGGAAAAATTGGCTCTCCACATGCTGAAGACTGAAACTAGATCCAAGCCTATCACCATGCACACAACTAAAACCTAAATGGATCAAAGACCTTAATATTAAAACATAAACACTAAATCTACTGGAAGTCAAGGTAGGTAGAAGTCTTGGAGACACAGGGGTAGGCAGAGAATTCATGAACAAAACACAAACTGCATGGCAAACACTTCAAAGAATCAACAACTGGTATCTCAAATTATTGAAAAGTTTCTGCACTTCAAAAGAAATCACCAACAGAGTGAAAAGAAAACCCACCGAGTGGGAAAGAATTTTAGCGAGCAACCCCTCAGAAAAAGGACTTATATGCAGAACATATAAAGAATTGAAAAACATCAACCCCCCCCCAAATTCAAAGACCCTATCCAAAAGTGGCATCTGAGATGAACACACATTTCTCAAATGAAGATATACAAATGGCAAATAAATACATAAAGAAATGTTCACCATCACTGGTCATTCAAGAAATGCAAATTAAAACAGCATTGAGATTTTACCTCACTCTGGAAAGAATAGCGGCCATCAAGAAATCAACTGGTAACAAATGTTGGCGAGGCTTCGGGGAAAAGGAACACTGTTCCACTGTTGATGGGAATGTAAACTGGTGCAACCATTATGGAAATCCATATGGAGAATTCTCAGAAGACTAGGATTGGAAGCCCCATTCAATGCAGCTATTCCCCTCCTGGGTATTTTCCCAAAAGAACTGAAAATTTCATAATCACAGTGATATATGTGCCTCTGTGTTCATAGCGACACAATTTGTGATAGCTAAATCTTGAAGACAACCAAGAGGCCCATCTACTGCAGAGTGGATGAAAAAGATGTGGCATTTTTATACAATGGAATATTATTCAGCTATAAAAAGGATGATCTTGAGGCCTTCATACATAAATGGAGACAACTTGAGACTATCCTCATTCGTGAAATAAATAAGAATCACATTTATAAAAATCACATTGTTTCTCTAGTGTAACAAGTAAATAAGAGCTATACATGTAGTAAAACCAAAATGTGTAATTGCTGTTGTAAAAAAGAGAGGAAAAGAAAGTGCTCTAAGGGATATAACTGCATGTATGTTTGAATGTGTAAAATAGATGACCATATTGCTGAATCTTCATTGGATCTTTGAGCAGAACTGCTGCAGTTTCACTGGTTGAATATCTACTATGTATCCTTTAACTTTGTAACTTGAACAACTACATCCAAGATGACAATATGTAATTTATCAACTAGTGATTTCTTAGAGGGTTTTTTCCTCTTTTTCCTTTTTCTTTCTTTCTTTTAGAATTTTGTATTCATGCTACCCTTTTTCTGTTTTGCTTTTTTTTCTCTTCAAATAAAATTTTAAAATATGTAATTGCTAGTGTTAAAAAAAGAGGAAATAGGAAGTGCTATAAAAGATATAACTGCATGTATATTTAAGTGTGTAGGATTGATAACCATATTTCTAAGTTCTTGTTGGATTGTTGAACAGATCTGTTTGCAATCTCACTGCTTGAGTGTCCACTTTGTGTGCTTTAATTTTGTAACTTGAACAACTGTTTCTAAAAGAACAATATGTAACTTATCAACTAGTGATTTCTTACTGTTTATCTTTTTTAGAAATTCTGTAATATTTCTATCCTTTTTTTTCTCTTTAAATAAAAAAAAAGAAGATGTCATGGCTACCTGAGAGCCTGAATGCTTTATAAGCCTACACATGCTCTCTTCCATTGGTCATTAGGAGCTGACAGCCATACTTCTGTTTCCACACATTTCGTTGCAAAGGTATAGATTAAGAAAATCAGGCTTTGTGTTTCAACCATCATTATGTAACATGATGTGATGGTAATGGTTAACCTTAATTGTCAACTTGATTTGCTTGGATGTTGCTTAGTGGATTAATAGAGCACTGAGTGTGTCTGTGTGGGTCACAGGGAAATGACTTTGGGTAGTACATATAGTACCTGGACCCTTCCTCTTTTGAGCTGTTCCTCCTACTCTGCTACACGGGTACTATGAACTGAACAGAAAGCCCTTTCACAGTGATTTTTCTCATTGGAGCCAGCCAGCCATGAACTGAAACCCCTGAAACTGTAAGTCAAATTAAATTTCTCCTTTAACTTTTAGGTGTTAAATATTTTGAATTACCGATGGGAAAACTAATACACAGGAGAAAATTGCTTAACAGTTTGGCTTCAGTACTTTTAAATGATAAAATGATGATAAAACTCATTTCACAAGATTTTGGAAGGAAATATTTATACACAAAGGTATTTTGGGAAATATTTTATAGACTATGGGAAAAATACAAAAAGTATATGTTTTGGGAAACAGAAACCAGGATTAATGAGATTATAAATAAAAATATTTAGGTAGCTCTTTATGCATAGTAGATGATCAAGTAATAGCCCAACTTCACTGGAAATCTAGTGAAATATCTTCACATTTCTTGGTGCCATTTTAATGTCATTACAAAGAAAAATTACACTGGGCAAATTTCACAAGGAACACTTGAAACTGACAATAATAAGGGACACAATTCAATTCCACAGAAACAGAAGTTTTAGGTGCTTCAATAACTCTGGGATGAGTTATTGGAAAAGTGTTTGAAACATTGGGTGAGTGGAGATTGGTCAATAGGTGTGTGGTTATTCCTGAGTTTGAAAATCTTTTATTCTGTGGTTATGATGTCAGTGTTGGCTAATTGGTGTCCATTGAAGTTAGGCTCCTCCCTCCCCAGAGCCTGGGAGATATTATCTTTCTTCACAATTACATTTTAAAGAGAAATTTCCCAGGGCCTTAAATAAGTATTTTTAAATAAAACTGGCAAGAGGTTGGAAGAAGATTTATATATGTTTCAAATGGACAGAGAAGACTTGGAGACTGAGTCAGGAAGATTGACATGAGTTTAAGGTCAGCCTGAGCTACACAGTAAGACCCTGTCTGAATAAACTAAAAAAACAATTCATCACAATAACTGAGCTTTGTTGGATGCAGAAAGTCCTGTAATCAACTAATTAGACTATAATCCACTGACTAGGTAATTGATCAAGCTTTAATCAAGTAAGATATTTTCTATGTGTCCCATTTGCTTTTCTATAAATAGTATCAGATCATATTGTTACTTGGAATTCTCAGACTGTTCTATTTCTAGAAGCTGCCTGATTCACAAACTGTATTTTGTTTTTCTTAGCTGAGATTCTACAAAGTTTAATTGGTGTAAGGAATGTTCCTTGTAAAACTTATTTCAAGTGCAGATACTTAAAACAAAAAAAGTGAAAACAGGAGCACTCCCATCCAGAAGTGGCTTCCCAATTTAAAAAAAAGTTATTTCTAAGAATAAACAAAACAGCCAGCATGATGGTGCACATCTGAAATTCTAGCACTCAAGAGGTTGAACCAGGAGGATCAACACAAGTTCAAAGCCAGCCTGGACTACATAGCAAGACCCTGTCTCAAAAAGCAAAAAATAAAAATAAATAAATGTTTTTTAATTAAAAAAAGAAAAAGGACAGAGAAGATATTTCTAAAGTAACTGCTCCATGGAAAGAGGATTCAGGAGGTTCCCGTGAGGAAGAAACCTGTAAAGTTTAGGGAAGCTGGGAGAAACGCCAAGTCCTTCTTGGTCCATACTAAGTTTGTACATTTGGGGCAGTTTTCATATTCATATGAATATTAACTGAAAACATTGTCATTTTTAGCTAAATGTGAGATGCTGCAGAGAAACAATTAGGCCAAAGCTGGACTTTAGCAGTAAGATTTTACCAGAGAGGAGAAAAAGGAGGAGGAAGAGGAGGAGGACTAGGAGGAGGAAGAAGAGGAGGAAGAGGAGGAGGAAAGATATTTATTGCAAAGAAAATCATGTATGAAGAATCAAAGATAACAGGGCATATGGGTGTGGACAGGTTGTGTTTTGCTTTGATTATTTCTTCATCTGTAAAATATGGGTAATACCTACCACACAGCTATGGTTTTGGACTATATAGTACATGTTGATAGAGGTCCTAGAACAAGCAAGATTAAAGAAAAATCTTGACATTTCCTTTCTATTAGTTTCTTCTATTTGCTAAACATCATGAAATTTCACTTTTGTCTCTTTCCTTCCCTGAATTATTTTATCTCCTTTTCCTTTCTTTTCTTTCTTTCTTCTTTCTTTCTTTCTTTCTTTCTTTCTTTCTTTCTTTCTTTCTTTCTTTCTTTCTTTCTTTCTTTTTTTTTCTAGAGATCGAGCTTATTTTCTGAACTACTGCATGGTAATTTGCACCACTGTGCCTGTGTCTGTGTTGAGACCTCACCAATGAGATAGTTCACTTTTCTGTGTTGCCAAAGATACAATATTACCCCCAAAACAAAGCCTCAGTTCAGATTGGTCTCAGAGGTTGTCCAGTCAGACCTGTTTCTCTCGGCGACCAGGCGGTGGCTGCCCCAAGTCACACTGCCTGGAAGCTGTCCCTGCCAGTCTTCTAATCAGGCCTGACAATGAGTGTCCTCCCCAGACAGAGCCTCGGGTGACCAGACCCAACCATTATAATAAAGTTAATATTGTCCTTTCTGTCATCTGTATTCTGTTTTCCAATTTTACTCATGTTTTCTTGTTTCCTTTTGATTATAGAAGTTGCCATCTCCTATTTTCCTTTATTTAATGGTTTTGGAACATTTTATTTTCCATGTATTTCCTGCTTTTTACTTACTTCTCAAAAGGTATATTGATAGAACTTTCACATTCCCACTTTCTCACGCTTTCCTTTGACAGTGAACAGACTTCTAAGTTTAATGCCTCAGAATGGTTAGCTCTCAAGATTCCCTCAAAAAATCTTTATCACCTATTCCTTTGCACAGACACACTGTCTCCACAATCCTCAAACTCCCTTATAAATCTAACTGTTCTCACACTGTGGAGTCTTCATTAATCTGCCTGCTTCATGACACTCAAATGTTCCTTGGCTTGAGTAAGTTACTATTTTGGTTTCACTAATCAAAGTTTTGCACACATCTGTGCCTCCACTCTCCTGTTCTTCCTGCACCTCTTGAAGGGCACATTCTTCACTTCTGTTTCTAGTTCTTCTACTCTACATTTGAAGCCAGTTCCACTCTTTCAAATATTCAGGTGCCAAACTCAAGGGAGACTTGTATAACTGGAAGTTACCTTATGCTAAAAAACAAGTGAGACACTACATGAAAAGTGCAAATGTATTAGTCAGTATTATCTGGCTCATTTTACAAAAGGAGACCAAGAGTTATGTAGCTCATTAAGGTGAAAATCTCCTAAGGCCAGGAACAGATTGTTCTTTTGCTGTATCCCATTCAGTGAAACACAAGACAGAGTGGGTGTCATACAGGAGATGCTATTGTTACTAGGTATAGTGAACTCTTCATAATTATAGCTATTATGATATGGATGATCTTTTCATTTTCATTTTGCTGCATTTAGCCTATGATAAAATTGTGCTGCCCACATGTTTATGAATAAGGTGACTCTTTTCCCTGTTCAAATCACAGGTTATCAAAGGTGTGTGTTAGTAATAAACATAAATCATTAGTTCTTATGTCATCAATTTTATTTATGTGTCAGTTGCTATAACCCAGCCATAAGGTACAAAATTACATTCATAGTCATACACTATTCTTGATTAAGTTAATGAGTATTTTTTTCCTGAAATGGAGTTCTTGATCTCTCCTAACTTCCTAGGGGCACTGCATTGCCTTCTTCCAAAGTAGAAGTTCTCTCTATGCCATTTCATTTATTCTCAGGGTATTTCTGAGGCATTGAAATATACTGAATGCAGATATTATGAACTACATGAAACAGTGGAGTGAAGGTAAATCTCTTTTAAGGCTTTTCCTTGAGCAACCTATTCTTTCAATCTTATTTCGTCTTACAGTTTATCCTGTTACCAAAGTTAAAGACAAAATCATCAATGTTCCTCTTCAGGTATATACATGCTGTGCTGTGCTAAGTGCTGTGGTCTTCCGTGATTTGCCCTGCAAAGGTTTGTGTGTTCGAGGCGTGCTCCTCAGTGTGCGGGTAAGGGCATGGTGGATCTATAGTGGGAATTCCTCATATGGCTGGTGGCTCAGCCCTTGAAAAAGAGTACTGGTGCCCTGGACTGAGTTCCTGGAAGAATCAGTTCTTATATAAAGGTCAGAATCTGACCACTGAATAATTTGTCTTGCTTCAAGATGTAATGCTTCCTGCAACACGTACTCTGCCATATGTCATAAAACCTTCACCAAAGCCTGTGCTATGTTATTTGGATTTTTAACCTCTAACACAGTGAGTTAAATAAGCTTTTCTTTATAAAGTTAGCTGTCTTGGGGATTTAGTTATACTAACACAAAGCTAATATATGAACCTACTGAAAGACTAAATTATTTTCCTTATTACTGACTTTTTGGTCTGGCCCTTTTTAAGAACACAACCAAAATTGAGTGTGTAATCACATAACAGAGTCTCAAATATACTTTGGAAGGGGCTACAGTCAGTCTGAGTCAATATAAAAAAGTTGGTATGTCCATGGTAAATATTATCTAAACAGAAACTGGTACAATTTAAAGCAGGAAAAGATCACAGAGATGTGGAGGCAAGTCTTTTGGGGGTAGTTATTTAGAAGGTAGTTTTGGGGGTAGACAGATATTCCTTACATTTTAATTCCATTATAAATTAGTTATATGATCTTAAATATGCTACATTTTAATCTCTATACTCATCTGAATAGTGTAAATAAGGTATGCCGCATAGGGCTATAAGGAATAAATGAGTTCAAATATGAAAATCACTCAAACAGGGAGCAGTGTTATCACATAGGAATGATGCAGAAATTTTTAGCTAGATAAAGTATATATGGGGTAGAGCTGGGGATTTAGCTCAGCAGCAGTGCTGCCTGGCAAGCGCAAGGTCACGAGTTCGATCCCTGGTACATCAGGCCTGTTACAGATCTTTAAAATAGTTTTAACAGGAGTAGATTTGCATTCCAAAAGATGACACAGACTAGATAAAAGAGACTTGTTAAGGTAAAACTTGTGACTTCAGTCTGAAAAGACCTATGGTCGTATTCTAAGCTGTGATACATAATAAGATGAAGATTTGAAACAGATTATCTAGATACTGTGCTGCTGGATAGACCCATGGAAAAAGAGTAATTGAAGGCAGCAGAATGTGCTTACAAATCCCTTGAGTAAACTTGGGAAAAGACAAAAGGCTCATGAGGTTAAGAGAGATGGCAAAAATGTGAAAACAAAATCATACTCTAAAATTTTTGTCAAAGAGATCCAAATGGGTTTAATTAGTACTCTGTACTATGGTCCAGCACTGTGGACTGACTGTCTAGATACAATCATCATGGCTGCACTGACATACACTGACCATTCTGAGAACTATCATGGCCTCTGACATCCAATGACAGCATTGTTCCTCTGTGGAATATCTCTGCATTTGGGGCACCATGTCCACTCTAACGATAGAAGCTTGGCCAAACCTTGCTATGCCCCCAAAGAGCTGAATTCACTGGAGAAAGAACAGACTACAGCACATTTTTCAGGGCTTATCGACAGTTAAAAAGTAAAGATAGTAGTGTCAGGATGAAGCAGAAATGGAGTGAAAATGATATATGGAAGAGAGATCAATAAATGAAAAATAGAAAAGGCAAACTTCATCTAAGCACAAAGTACAATAAAGCCATATTATTTGCCTTTCTTTGAAGCATATCAGAGGAATGCTTTTAGCCATGTACATCAACAAAATATGTCTATGAAATTTCTGACATAGACATAGATTTAGGTTTCTGTATTGATGGATGTTTTGGAGACAGATTGTGTTAGTCAGTATTCACACACTGTGATAAAATATCTGAAATTAATAAATTTCAAACATGAAAGATTTACTTTGATTCATAGTTTCAGAAGTCTCACTCCATGGTTAGCTGGCTCTCTTGCTCTTAGGCTATGAAGAAGAAGAAAATCTGTGGCAGATGCATGTAGTAGAGGAATAATGCTCACTTCATAGTAACTAGACAGCACAGCAAGAAGGAAAGGGGTAGGGATAAGATATATCTTTCTTGGTTATGCTCTCAGTGACTGAATTTCTCCAGCTAGGCTTCATCTCATTCTACCCTGTTCAGCTTTGAACTCATTAATTCATCAATAAAGATAGTAACCTCATAATCTAATCACCTTCCAAAAGCCCCTTTCCTCTATAATTACACTTGAGCATTTTGGAGGATATTTTAAATTCAAACCATAAAATGGATTTAGTATAGCTACAGTATAGTTATAGGTACAAAAGTAAATGGAATTATAGGCATAATAACCTTGATTAGTATGATTTTAATAATAGAAGATGAAGTTATGGTTATTTAATACAAATACAACAGAAAACTGTTGACTAACAATGTTGATAGACAGTGATATTTTCAGTGGTGCGATACAAACCTTTGTCTTGGGAATATTTCTTCCCACAATCTTATATGCTGAAATGTAGGGAAGTTGTACAAAAATTTATGGGTGCAAACATAGAAAAGACAACAAATGCCTTAGTTGCCTTTATCATTACTGAGAAAAAATACTGAAACCCCATAAATTAAAGGAGTAAAGTTTTATCTTGGTTTACAGTTTGAGGAGGTTTGAGTAAATAGTTGGCTGGCTCCAAGACAGGGTGGCATGTCAGAAGGGCTTCATAGAGGAGAAACAGTCCGTGATGTGACAGGCAGAAAGCAGCAACCAGTAGCCCTCCCTTTCCACTTTATCTCATCCAGGCTATCAACCTTTTCAGTGGTACCACCCACATTCAGGTGAGCCATCTCATTACTCACCCCCAGAACTATAAGCTCACCTGAATGTGGGTAGTACCACTGATTGTGGGTTTTGGGCATTTGGACTAATTTAGTACCATACACCTTTAATTCCAGTGCCATACCTCCTTGTTCAGTTTTTCAGAGGCTGTTGTGTGGAAGGTTTGAGTTTCTTTCTGCATATCAGCCGACAGCTTTTCTTAGTTTCTTGCCATGTGGACTCTCTTAGTCACTTTTCTGTCACCGAGAGAAAATACATGACACCTATAAGCTAAAGGAGAAGAGGTTTGCTTTGGCTCATAGTTTCAGTCCACTGTTGGCCAGCTCCAGGACAGGAAGGGCATGGTAGAAGGGTGTGACAGAGGAAAGATGCTGATATGATGGCCAGGAAACAAAGAGGAGGGGAGTCTGGCACAAGAATACAAGAATGGCTTTCCAGGTCACTCCCCAGTGATTCACTTCTGTCCAGATCCTACCTCTTAATAGCACGTGTAGCCACTGAGCTCATACTGGAAGAACTTACTGGTGAGCACAGTACACCTGTGATCCAATCAGCTTCCACACACATGAGAATTTCCAGAAACATTTTAGATCTGAACCATAACATGGGTCTCCCCAACACATTCACAGCTGCATCTGAGCCAATAAGACAGGTCTGTTAGCAAGATGGTTGTTACATTCCTGTATAAGATAATCACCCAGGTGAAAGTGCATTGTCTTTTTAATAATGCTTTGGTAAGAAGTGAGGTACAGGCCCTACATATGATCAAAGGAAGCCAATTGCACCAGTTCATAAATGCACATTAGAGTCTACTCATGATAATCCTAGACATTTTATTTTATTTATTTTATATTTCAGTTGAAAAAGGAGTTACTCAACTGCCTGTTGACAGGAAAACAAAGAAGTATCTCCACAGGCCACACTGTCTGTCTTGCTTTTCCTTTTAATCTTTTTACACAAGACCATGTTTGGTGTTCAGTGTGTGTGGTGCTCTGAATTGCATTCTTCCTACGATGTAAGATAAAATCTAAAAGATAACATTATACAGTTACTCAGATAAAAAAACTTTAAAGATGAAACAATACTTTACAAAATACAGAAAACAAAACCTTACCTATATGGTGATTATGACTCTTAATCCAAATAACTGTCATAGGAAAAATTAGAAGAACATATTTTCAGTGGGAATCTCTGTGGCTTGGGACTATGTGTAATTTTTGTTGATATTCCTGTTGCTGCTATTTTCTTATTCTCTCTCTGTTTGTCTCTTTCTTTATCTCTATCTCTGTCTCTTTTTTATTTATGGGAAAATAAGAGATAAAATTTATTTGCACATAGGAAGAGTTTCCTATATTCTGTGCAGGCTATTAGTGTTAGTCCTGTGTGAGTAAGGTAAATTTCAACCAGCATTTCTTTTCTGGTGGCACTTTTCCTTTGATGTGGTAATGCATAAACCTGCATGTAAAAATGCAGTATTTCTAATGCGTCTGTGATGGATATTAGTTTGAACACAAGGCTATATTCTTGAGAACTACTATTCTAGGGTCATTGGCATTCTGAGAATGTGTATAATTCCTTTAAACCTCAAGAAAAATGAAAGAAAACACATAACTCAGAGGTACTGCACTAACTGATAACTCTGAGAGTTAAATTTTTTTTTAAAAAAAATTAAAGTTTCCCTAAAACATGTTGTTATCATAAAGTGGAAGAAGAAGAGTTTCAGGTCCCCCAAATTTTTCTATGTTCTCTACACAAACATCTTCTATGCTATAATCACTTCTGTAAATGTGGGATACTGTAACTGTTTCATAGGAATGTAAACCACAGGCATGCTGTCATTTCATAGGCACTTTCTGGCCCATACACAGGTCAGTAAAATTTGTTGTGGACTCAAGACACAGGAAATGAAGGTCTAGTTATCATTATCTACCCTTAAACATTTTCAGGAAATCAGTGTAGTGAAAAAAAATACTGATCTTCCTTCTATTTGCCTTGGATAAGATCAATAAATGAAGGATAAAATACATTATACATAGATAACTATAACAACTTCTTACATACAAAGCAGATGAATTTTGTTATCATGGCAAATATAACTTGTATTATATTAGTGATAACAATCTAAGAGGTGGCAAAAAGAACTAAATTCTAGTGTGAGTCTTTTCCCTTTAAAAATATGACAAATATACTCATTCTGATATCACAGTTTCATTGACATCAAAATGTCTTCAATTTATTGTGGTGTGTGTGTGTGTGTTTACTTACTCATTGGAATATCTGAAAATTATAAAATTATAGACCTTTGATTGTGAACCATGCTGACAACTGGAAATTTCCTTGAGGGCACAAGAACTACACTTTAATTTAAATTGCATTTATGAACTGGTACAATTTGCCAAGCACCCAAATCCCTCCATATTTAGAAACTGGCTTGTCAAAAATGATTAGCACATATTATCTTGCTAGACTTAACATTTGGACTTGTCTTATTACTGTGTAATTACTTACCAGTTGGGAATTTGGGAGCCTGGAATTTTGAGGCAGAAGTAGTCACAGTTGTTGGACTAGATTTTGAAAAGATATAGATGGAGAATCCTACAGAAGTAAAAGATATGTTTCCCAACCTCGTCATAAATTAGAGCCACGTCAGATGTTTTTAGAAGTACAATTGCTTGGACTACTTCCTCAAAGATACTAACTTCACAGAATTAGGTACAATTTAGGTATCTGTATGTAATAATAATGAAAAGCAAACAACCTCCCTTCTGATGCTCATGAACAATCAAAGTTGGAAATCCCTGGTTTTAAGATAATGGCACTTTTATAACAATGACTTGTGGTCAGGACATTTTTCTAAAATGGTGCTTCCGGACTGTCTGATTTTAGCATCTTTTCCTTGAGTAATGGGAACTGTGTGGTTTTAACTTGTCTTCCATCTTACAATTCGCATCTGTTATTCCACCCTAGATGCTGAGATACGTGAGCCAAGCTGTACGTGTTGAAGTTTGGGGTTAGAGCCTGCTCTTTACTAGCAGTTCACTGGCACCCACTTGTAGGACTTTGGCTCCTACAAAAAGAGCTTTATCCTGAAATGGTTGAGAGGAACCCCACCCAGGCTCACAGAGGAGCTAGGATTGCTACAGATTCATAGATATAATCCTCAGGAGGAAATAGTGGAAAATTTGTCATGCTAGTTTAGCCTCCTTATGTCCAATATATCAGAACAACAAGGAAAAAAATCCCTCTTGGTGGCACAAGTGTGTGATACTTATCAAGCCATGATTATCTTTCAAAAATTTTGCTCCAGAATAAACACTGCATAGGAAAAGTCAGAAGCCTGACCTGTGATAATATTGTCTAATTAATAATTAATACCTAATTAATATTTCCCACCATCTCACTAGTTCTTCAAACTGAGTATGTCCAAAAAACGAATTAACTATCTTTCTTCACATCTTCCCTTTCAAGCCTCATTTATGAGATTTAATTCCTCATTTGCAAAAAGGTTCTGAAAGTGCCCTGCCAGCACTGAAGCTATAATCTGCTGTGTAAATTTTAGTTCATTACTAACAACTTCATAATTCTCTAAAACTTAATGTTTTCAGATTATTAGAAATCACTACACTTTTATTGTATTAATTATAAATTACTCCTCCCTCATATTTTTGTTTGAATATAATGAAATATGAGATTTTAAGCACAGTGTACATTACTATGGTCCAGAGAACAAGGAGAAATGAGGAAACTTAAATCATGGCCTTGCCTTGCTTGACCAAGAAAGGCAACAGCTACAAATACATCTATATTGCAGAAATACTTTTTATCCACACCTTACAATCATGTCTTATACTTCCAGGATATTTTCAACTTTACTACACAATGTAGTGTCTCTGATGAAAATTGTTTTCAGAGCCCTTGGCTCAAAAGAAGTCACAGTAGTGGTCTCACAGTGGGCAGCTTTGGGCTATGATCTCAACGTGCAGTAGGTTGCACTGCCTAGGGGCAGGCTGAGCACAGGGCAACAGGACAAGTGAGGAACTGTCCCCCTAACACCATATTTTCTCCACAACACCCTACTCCTGTGCTGTCTTCAGTGACCACAGTGGACTCATGCTTTTACCTGTGCAACAGAGCTTGAAATTAACCTTGAATACAGGTCTAATGGAGTCCTGAGAGAAGTTATAGGACAGATTTACTTTTCAAACATGTACTTTGGGATAGGCATCAAAGTAAAAATCAACAGCTTTTATGCCTTGTTTTTACTGTTTCCTAGGTAAAGCTTCTCTTCACTAACAGAACACTTTCCTCTTTCACTATAGTTAACATAAAGGATACCAAATGGGTTGTGATTTTTCTTTATTTTTTTAATAATTTTTTATTTAAAGAGGAAAAAACAGAAAACAAGGGAAGCAATAATACAAAATTCCAAAAAGAATGAGATAAACTAAAATAAACACTAAAAAATCACTAGTTGCCAAATTACATACTGTCATCTTAGAAATAGTTGTTCAAGCTACAGAATTAAAGCACAGAAAGTGGACATTCAAACAGTGAGATTGAAAACAGTTCTGTGCAATGATCCAACAAAAACTTAGTAATGTGGTTATGAATCCTACACACTTAAACATGCATGCAGTTAAATCCTTTAGAGCACTTTCTTTTCCTCTCTTTTTTACAATAGCAATTATGCATTTTGGGTTTTATTACTCCTACATATCTGATTACTTTTTACACTAGAGACACAATGTGATATTTATAAATATGATTCTTATTTATTTCACTTATGAGAATTGGCTCAAGTTGCCTCCATTTCCCCTTGAAGGCCTCAAGATCATCATTTTTATAGCTGAGTAGTATTCCATTGTATAAAAATGCCACATCTTTTTCATCCACTCTGCAGTTGATGGGTATTTTGTTTTTTTCCAAGATTTAGCTATTACAAATAGTGCTGCTATGAACATGGGGGCACTTATATCACTGTGATATGATGTTTTCAGGTTTTCTGGGAAAATACCCAAGAGGAGAATAGCTGGGTTGAATGGAACTTCCAATCCTAATCTTCTGAGAAATCTCCATAATGATTTTCATAGTGGCTGCACCAGTCTGCACTCCCACCAACAGTGGAGCAGTGTTCCTTTTTCCTGCAGCCTTGCCAATGTTTGTTATCAGTTGATTTCTTGATGGCTGCTATTCTTTCCAGAGTGAGGTGGAATCTCAAAGCTGTTTTAATTTGCATTTCTTGAATGACCAGTGATGGTGAACATTTCTTCAAGTATTTATTTGCCATTTGTATATCTTCATCTGAGAAATGTGTGTTCATCTCAGATGCCATTTTTGGAGAGGGTCATTGAATTTGGGGGGTTTGATGTTTTTCAGTTCTTTATATGTTCTAGATATAAGTCCTTTGTCTGAGGGATTGCTGGCTAAAATTCTTTCCCATTCTATGGGTTTTCTTTTCATTCTGTTGATGATTTCAAAAGCTTTTTCTGCATCTATTGGGATGACCATCTGGTTTTTGTTTTTGGCTCTGTTGATGTGGTGTATTACATTTATTGATTTGTGTATGTTAAACCATCCCTGCATTCCTAGAATGAATCCCACTTGGTTGTGATGTATAATCTTCTTGATGATTTGCTGCATTCTATTTGCCAGCATTTTATTGAGAATCTTTGCATCAATGTTCATTAGTGAGATTGGCCTATATGTCTCCTTTTTATTGGGTCCTTCTCTGGTTTTGGTATGAGATTTATACTTGACTCCAGGAATGATTTAGGGGGACTGCTTCCTTTTTAATTTTGTTGAAGAGTTTAAGGATTACTGGCATCAAATCCTCCCTAAATAACTTTGTAGAATTCAGCTGTGAATCCATCAGGACCTGAGCTTTTCTTTGTTGGTAAGTTTTTAATTACATTTTCAAACTCAATAGCTGATACTGGGTTATTCAAAATTGCTATATCTTGTTGGTTGAGCTTTGGTAGTTCATGTGTATCTATAAATCTGTCCATTTCCTCTGTATTTTCCATCCTATGTGAGTAGAGATTTTCAAAGTAGATATTTATGATCTTTTGAATTTCCATGGGTTCTGTAGTAATTTCCCCCCTTTCAGTCCTTATTGTGTGATTTTGGGTTTTTTCTTTCTTTTTCTTCGTGAGGTTAGCTAGAGGTTTGTCAATTCCATTTCTTCTCTCAAAAAAATAGCTTTTTGTTTCTTTGATTCTTTGTATTGTTTTTTTTAGTTTCAAATGCATTGATTTCTGCTTTAATCTTTATAATTTCCTCTCTTCTATGAGCTTCGGGTTTAACTTGCTCTTCTTTTTCTAGAAACTTGAGATGAAACATTATGTTGCTTATTTGTGTTCATTCTGTTTTCTTGATATGACTATTCATTGCTACATATTTCCCTCTTAGGACTGCTTTCATTGCATCCCACAGATTATAGTATGCTGTTTCCACATTTTCATTGAATTAAAGGTATTGTTTTATTTCTTAGGGTTAGGGTTAGGGTTAGGGTTAGGGTTAGGGTTAGGGTTAGGGTTAGGGTTAGGGTTAGGTTACCGGGTGCTGCTGTGTTGTCTCTGCAGAGAGGGCAGGACTCCAAGGGAGGCCCGCGCATCTAAGTCATCTTCGCACCTCTGGCTGGAGTTACCGACTTCTGTTGGTTGGTCTTGTTGGTGCTTGTATATTTTGTTGACTTTTTTTTCCATTGGAAACCAAGCTGTGAATGGGCTTCCTTGGGCCTTTCCATAGTGGTAGCACTTTGCAATGCTGCCTTCTTCTTGCTATGAATAAGGTCAATCTGAGATGTCTTGCAGATTATCTGTTATATTCTGGAGAGGGATCCCTGGAACCTTGCACCTTGCAGAGGGCACAGAGGGGGTCGGGTCGGGTCAGGTAGATCCGGAGCCGCAGTCACTTAGGGAATCTGGCGCTGGTGTTAGGTTCAGGCGTGGCGCTGGTGGAATCTGCAGCTGCAGCATCCTGGAAGGTGGAGAGGGTCCTGGCGGGGTCAAGTCGTGGAGGCAGGAGGAGGTAGAGTGTGCCTCAGTTGACTTAGAGGTTTCTGCAGGGCTTCCTAGGTTCCAGGGCTCCCTGGTGCCCCCCAGCCTGGTGAGCCGCTGTCGGGGCATTGCAGGGACCCATACCGTGTTGGAACACGGGCTGGCCTGGAAGGGCACCCAGTGGCCCAGGAAGTGCGTGGGCTCCCGCGTCTGTGGTTTCTTTAAAGTGGTTGTCTATTTGCCTCTTTCATGGCTTTCTGCCCCAAAGCTAAAAAAACTATCATTTTTGAAAAACACATATCACATTTGTACCCAAGTCTATCAATGAATTGCAACTGTCTGAAAATTAACATTGAATAAAACGTGAAATAATCTTAAAGAATCACAACACCAAAAAAAATTAAAATGATGGCATGTTAGTTTATAATTGGAAATACACTGTCAAGGAATACTAACTATCTCAGAGGGACTTAACTGAATAGCTCCTTTCATAGGCAGCTCATGGGAAGTGAAATTAAATGAAGCATTCTTGATGAGCACGGCACACAATCAGAAAGGATCACTGGTGCCCTTCCAATCCTGTGCATATTAGATGCTTTTTGGTATCAACCTCTTAGTCTTTCTATCCACCTTGGACCAGATCTGCACATCAGATATAAATACTTCGCTCATCCTGGACCATTCTTGGGTAGCCACTGTCTCCCTCTCCTCCCCTTTCATTTGCCCGTGTTCACATGCCTGACAATAATCCCATTGCCTTAAATCATCAAAACCCATTTTCTCTTTTGGTCTTTGCATTGCCTCATCCTTTATATTTACCTCATTGTTTAAAGAAAGATCTAACTTTCCTCAATTCCAAATGCTTAGGGTGCAACCACCTTCCGCTTATATTTTACTAATTACTTCTACTAATATTTCCAATAGGTACATAAATGAAATAATTTAATGGTACACAGTTTATGTTTTCAATCTATTGGGACATGAAGATAATCTGGTTTCTCAAGCAAAACAAATTCCAGTCCAATTTTTTCAAACTAGCCACTTGGTTTCTACTGTATCCCTTATTTAAAACATTATTTGTATAGTCAAATATAGAATGTTGCATACTTTTCTTCAGATAAAATGTTTTGTTTTTAAAAATAGAGTTTTAGGCTCGGGGTTTAGCTCAGCATTGTAAGTGCCTGCTTGGCAAACGTCAGGTCGTGAGTTCGATCCCCAGCACAAAAATAAATAAATAAATAAATAAATAGTAGAGTTTTAAGAAGGTCTTGAAACTTTAAAATCTTATTTTAGTGTTAAAGATTCCAAGGTCATTTATTTGTTTCTGAAAGATAGTTATACAAATAGTCTTTGTGTGTGTGTGTGTGTGTGTGTGATTGTTGTTTCACAAGGTTAGGATTATTTATGATTCTTTTTTCCCAGGGCTAGGATTATTAATTAACACAAATATAGACACTAAGAATTGTCCATTAAACTGCTGGACAATGAAGCAATAGCAAAACGTTGTTCTATGCATTTCTGTCATCCTCTTCCCTTATGCTATCCTGTCGCCAGTTCTGTCCACTGCCACATCTTTTACTGAAAGTACCAAACATCCACCTCTTTTGGTAACACTTAGTACCTTGTGACCTTTTTGTTCTCTCCCCATTTGTGAGCTCCTCAAATATCATTCCCAAGAGTTGACTATCTTTGGATATTCAGTGCCCTAACATGCTTTTGAACTGATTTAGACTGTTTCACTTTAGTGTTTCTTTTGATCTTGAGAAGCACTCTAGAGATGACTTGCTTTTGGATGATTCTGATATTGTCTAAATGGACAACATAAGAAAAAAAACATCATTCCCTGGTTCTATTATTATTCAACCTTTTATTTACTGTTACAGAGCCTGAAAATTCCAAGTTTGTGTAGATAAGTATGTATGTATGATTTCATATTTTCACAATCAAATCTCATAGTAACTTGACTGACAACTTCTTTTTTGTGAGAATAAATATAAGTATGATATAATGTTTAATACTAAAAATCAATTAGAATAAAACATTTAGGCTTGCATTGACGCTTTATCAAACACAATTTAGGTTTATTTTTTTTAAAAACTAGTTTCCCAACTTCTCAATATGTGAATTCTCCCAAGCAAGTATTTTTATGGTATACTTTAGGTAGGAAACTTCCAAGTTATTTACATAATGATGATAGTGTATGCAATTAAAGTCTTCTCTCATTTTGCCTAAAAATTACAATTTCAAAGTTCTTGATATCAGCTTATTCACTCTAGTAGAGCCACTTCTCTTTCTGAGTGCACTGGAAACCTTCCACTGGAATGAGATGCTCCCCACAGCTCTTTTGAATTTACATGTAGATTCTACCCACTTAAAATACAAATCCAAGCTCTAAGAAAAATTCTCTCAGAGAACATTCTATTTCTTCTATTAACATGTACAGTCTCTTTCAACACTGATGTTTTATTATCAGCTTATCATTTATCTCCATAATCATTTAATATATGCCCAGAACTACACCCACTCAACTATAAATACCACTCAATTTATTGCTATTGCCACTAATAACTGGTTGTGGCTGGAGTGTTAAGTTTATCTATGGATGGTTCAGTGGTAGCAGTAGGAAGAAAAACATGCAATTCTTGTTTTCTGGGCAGGAAACAATATGCGATGGAAGAAAAAATAAGTGTTATATAAGGAAGTTTGACCTAAAAATGGCCTACCATATCTGACTAGGTCTGGTGGTAACATACAGTTCAGGAGAGTCTAGCTTATATGTTGGTGGTGCAACTCCAAATCTTAGTAATTTATGTTAATTACTATTAATTTTTCTCACCTTATATTTAATATGTTGAAATGATATATTCCTTTTAAAATTTTTTGAATTAGTGCATGTTTACAATGCATATGGAAATGTTCATCATGGCACATGTACCTATGCATTCAAATCCGCTTTTAGGGACCTACACTTTCAGAACTACTCTAGTATGACACGTTTCCAAAATTGCCAAAGCAGGTAAATAGCTTGGAATGTTAATCACTGAGCAGTTCTGAAAGATTAGACATGTGATACAGTTTTCACTTCTATCCCCAATACACTAGCTGTGGAAATGCCTGAATGAACACAATGAATACAAACGCTGAAAAGATGAGGAGAAAATAGGGAAGGCAGCAAGTAAAGTATATTAAACTCCATAATCACATAAACAAGAACATCTGCTCAGCTGCCAAGCTCATAGGAGGGTGGGCATCTCAGCAGGCTTTTTATTAGTAGGGGCTAATATAAGCCTTTTAGGCATTTATCTCTTTAGTTAGTTTATTTAATCTCAGTTGCCTTTTTATAAGAAAGGAGCAATTACCAATCATTGCCCATCATGTAGTTTCCTCCTACAGAGTATGAGAATATTAGTACTTACATTAAAACAAAGAAATTTGCATATAAGGATAGTTTTCTCAAAATATATCTGCAAGCTACAATGATAAAGTAATACTTTTCAAAATGGCTGAAAGCTAGCAGAAATCCTGGTTT